>BGPR01007756.1:0-27454 GCA_013235015.1 Araneus ventricosus
AAGAAATTAATCCATTGTTACCCGCGACTCTCGAGGAAGAATTTGAATTATTAAATTTTTCTAATTCCACGAATGTAAATGTTTCGTTACATGTTGAAAGAGGAAATTAAAAGTTTTGAGGATAATAATTACAAAATTGAATCATCTGTGAGGCTGCCAGTTATAGTTAGGTATTTGTGTATCTATGTAACACACTTATACTCACGTTTTTTGTTTTTCTTTTGCATGGATGTAGAGGTTTCAGGCTGCGACACACGTGAATCACGCTATATAGTTA
The DNA here is from genome assembly GCA_013235015.1 of Araneus ventricosus. Taxonomy (NCBI): domain Eukaryota; kingdom Metazoa; phylum Arthropoda; class Arachnida; order Araneae; family Araneidae; genus Araneus; species Araneus ventricosus. Next base: position 278 of record BGPR01007756.1, read on the forward strand.
CCTCTGCCCCTGAGCCTGGCAAATGCTAATTTTAAAGGCAATTGTTATCTTTTAAACTTGGATGGTAAATCCTTCGGTATTATCAGAATGCCTGGAATTAAAATACTCTCTCCTCTTTTGTTGTGCCAGTCATAACAGTATTTCGCACAACATTTGTACCTAGGTGTGTAATTTGTAACTGTGAGCCATTGCGAAGTCTCGGTACATCGAGATTACGTATCAATAGTACTGGTACATCGACTTGAAATCTCAGCTTGTTGGTAGGTACCCCTGACAAATCAGAGGAGTTGAAGAACTCTACAGGATATGATGTTACTTGTTTTGCCCATTAGCGTATCTACAGATAGATATTCTGTAATACCTCCCTTCATATGCGACATATTTTTTTTCATTTATCTGACTTAAACTTTCATTAGTCAGTGGTAAAATTACCAATTCAACAACCATTCTCTATTCCTCATATATTCTCCGCTATGATAAATTACATCATTGTACTCAATGGTATCATTAGGTGCTTACAATTTGTGGAATATATCATCCACCATGCTATATGTCATCCGCTTCTACTATTCAACAGAATACATAAAACAAAATATATCTTCGTATATTTTACTTTTGTTATAATTTACATTAGTTTCTAAATTTGAATCTAGAAACTCTTGCAACTATATCATATCTATCAATACATTTCTGTTCCGGCGTCAATTTATTGACAATTTCTGGAATAAAATCTGATAAGGAAAAGATACAACTCTAAATAACTAAAATTAAATAGACTGCAAACTTCAAAAAATGAAAATCAAGCGTCGAGATGAGTAATTTCAGTTATTATTTCACAAATTAATTATTTATTTATTTTCTCAGAAAGATCACATTATCGCGGTTTTCTTAATGTTCACGTGATGTTTGACTGTAAAAATGAGTTATACCACATGTTTACGTTTTTTTAAGTATCACATGACAGTTGATTTTAAAAATAAGTTATTCCAAATGTTTAAGAATTCCTTAAGGATCAAGTGACAATTGATTGAAAAATAAAGTAGTAATCTTCATTGCTTATCGCTGAGTGAATAGTCCTTTCTTTGTTAATTATTTAATTGTTGTCTGTAGTCAAAAATATTAAATTTATGATAAAATCACATATCCTATGTCCATTCCTGCAAATTTCTTATCAAGACTATTCACCGTTTAGGAGGCGTTCTTGCTACAGATAGACCATTAATACATCTTTTCCTCTTCCCTCCTTTTGTCCTCTTCCAACGATAGTAACCGGAGTAGTACGGACTAAGTAACATTGAAAGCTTAGCACACACTCATTAGTATCATTCAAAAATTTGTGAAAATTAAACAAAACATCGAGAGAATAATTAAGTAACTTCATTGGATCACTGTGTAACCGCTTTAAAAGATGTAAATGCTACAACCTGAAACCGGAAGTGGAAAGTTTACTTTGTTGTTTATGCGCAAAGAAAATAATATTTCCTTATATTAACTTTAACACTGGCAAAAGCCCGCGCTCGAAACAGCAAATTTGCTTAAATTTATTTCTTTAAGAATAAAAGGTATTGTTAGAAATTGCGTTAAAAATTTTTTAAAAACTTTATTAACAGTCAGAGAAAACACTTCATCGCAATGGAATTATTATCATTAAAAAGATAATTTTCTGCTCTTTAAAATGGCATAAAAATAATTGTTGTCTAATAAATATTTCAGAAGTTATTGTCAAAAACCGTCTAAGCATTAGGCTTAACAGAGGCTAATTTTCGATATTTAATTAAATATCTTAAGAACTTAACTCTGAGAGTTGAAAATAGCACCGTTCACCTAGAAATGTTCTCTAGAATGTCGTGTTCAAATTTCATGTCGCTACGGTTCACCGTTTAGGAGGAGTTCTTGTGACCGACAGCCAGACAGACACATGTATTTTCTGTTTTATATTATAGACTACCTGTTATGCCCGTCTTTGCTCGGGATTAATATTCTTTCACGTCTAATATTTTTTGCTAGAAACCACTTTTGTGTAGAAAATTATAATACACAAAATTCTTTTATCTTCTGAAAAGTTTTATAATTAAAATGAGAATATCAATTGAACCAGACGGTTTTTATAAACCGCCGATAGTTAATTTTCTACATAAGTTATTAATATTTGTTCCATGGGTATTTCAAATTTTGTTCATAAATCTTGCAATATAAGAAAGATTTTAACGGATGTTTTGGGACAATTAATTAATAGTAAATGTTTAATTTAGAAAAAGCGTTGAAACAAATATGAATAAAAAATAATAAAATTAGTCTTCATCCGGAATACTTCTAATGTGAGATAGCAACATTCTTCTTATGTATTCTTGTTCTTCACCAATAAAAATAAAGTGTTATAACTTGTAGATTTCATACGCAATTTAATTTTTGAAAAATTTTTAAAATGAGGGCAACGAATTGAACTGAAATGAAACCTGTGCCATGAAAAGATAATTTTTTAAACTTTAGATATGTGTAAAAATAGTTTTAGTGACATAATGCATATTTTCGAAAAATGTTACGGAAAATGCCATATCCAATTAACTGAAATTGTAATAAGTTTAGGGCTTTTAAAAGTTCATGATGATCTCTCTCTCGTCTCATATAAAATATATTTATAAAAATAAGCAAACATTTCAGAAATAAAGGTATATTAGTTCAAAGTCTAACCGTTGCCTAGGAACGGAGTAGCTATAAATTTGCGTTATTTCAAAATCGTCTGCTGGTAATCAATTATTTATTAAATTTTTAAAAATTAATAAAAATTGGGGGAAAATTTAACAGATATAAAATTGGTATCATTGAAAAGGAAAAGTTTTGAACTTTAAGATGAAATAAAAATATCTTTTGTGGAACAAATTGTGACGAAGTTATTGCGGAAAAATGGTTACGGTTAATTTCTAATTAAATGACTGTTTAATTAACTTTTGTACTTTGAAAAGTTGACAGGTATCTTCCTCTTGTCTTAAATAATAAGTATGCAAAATTTGGTTCTAAACGATGCTGTGGTTTAGGAGGGGATGTGGAACATACATAGATACAAACATACATACCCACAATGACTTTTATTTATATTATGATTAGCATAACAATTTTCTTGTATTCAATAGGATTGAGAATTTCTGCATAAATAATATCATCAATTTCGTTTGGTCTTAATGTGTTTGTTAGCCAAATCAAAATATGTGAATGCGGAAGTCTACGTTTCTGCCATTCGATGGAGTATAACCAATACTTAACAGAACCAAAAACTTGACATTTTAACAACACATTCATGAATTTTATTAACTTTTGCCGGAAGCTCCTTGTAACCAAATCATGTCAATCAGTTTTTGATTTGCCATTAGTCACATTTTGTGCCACCCCTTTGCAATTTGTATGTGATGAATAGTGATGGCTTTCCTCCATGACGAAGGTAAGTAAGTGATGGCATCTTGAGCATATTCGTGCATATTTCGTGGGTAACCAGGAAACTTTGAGGGTAAAATGACCAATTTCTCATGATTACCTGGGTCACTATCATTTGTAATTGCATCTTTCATATGAATATATTCATCAACACGCAGCATCTTTTGATTCAGTCGGATGAATAATAATCGCTCCGCCTCAATTTTGGAATACATATAAACCAAATATTGATGCAAAGGTTGTCTGTAGTTCAACAAACGGTTCTCTGTCGATCGCACTATTAAATGATAGGCGTAGAACGACGTTGCAGATACCATCTTGTTAATTTGATTTGATATTCCTGGCTCAACTTGATTGAAATTAATTGCGTATCCATCCTCACCACGTTTAAACATAAGCAGATACTGTAAGGCATGTAATGCAAATGTGTCTCGCAAATGTTTTTCAACTCGTTGCTGGGCATTGTCAAGACAATGTCACGTTTCTCAAAGTCATTTCCGGCAATGACGATGGCAACTTCATTTAGCGCCGGTGTGTTAAAGACACGTTCGGGGCCTTCTATTGGTTTCTTATCTGCCTTAATGACGATCTGTAAGTCTTCGGTTGGATTATCCTCTATCGCCATTTTAAATGTTTGAACTTAATGATTGTTTTCGTGCAACATCTTTTGCAATGATTCGTTTAAACTTTTGGTGGTCCCAGGAATCAACTTACAGCGACGTTTCTCTTCAGCTTCTTCGTTTCCAAGGAAGTATTTTTGAAGGAACTTTGCTTCCTCATTGGGAAGCGACATGAGCGACCCGGGCTTTTGATATACTTGACCCTGAATTCGAAAAGTTGGCATAAATCCTGTAGAGTCCAACATGGGCAATGAGGTTCCAAAGGAAGTCATCTGAAAACTTCTCTTATATTTACGGATGATGCTCAGAAACTCTTTCGATTTTGGATGATTCCCTTCCATCAAACTCTTCAATGGTTCTGGTAATTGAGGGAGTTCTGGTAAAGAAACCTTTCCATTGGAACAGAACAATCCTGATGCCTCGGCTTCAAATTTCAGAGCACCTCAAAATGTGCACTTCGACGATATACTACCAATGTCTATCTGTAGAAAATTGGGATAGTCTAACTTAGGATCATAATGAAGTGATTCGTCCTTCAAATAAAGCCAGTTACTTGGCTTCAGAGAGCCTTGTCTCACTCTTTCTAGCTGGAGTCTATTATGTCGAGCATCAAAAGTTCATCGAATCCTATTCTATTCTGGTGTCCAAGTGCATTGCAATGAATCCTTCGCTCTCGCTACTCATTGCTTTCAGTAGCTCTCGAATTTAAAGTTCGTAAACGATCTGACGCTTGTCGCTGGATCCTAACTTCAAACGATTCATTATTTCGTCTTGCAATTGGTCGTCAGAACGCAGCTCTTCAGTTTCTTCAGCAGTCATGTTATTTCGACTTACAATTGTTCGTAATCTATCCTCAGAACGTCGCTGCTCAGTTTCTTCAGCAGTAATGTTATTTCGTATTGCAATTATTCGTAATCTGTCCTCAGAACGTCGCCGTTCAGTTTCTTCAGCCGTTTCATTCGCTCGTCCATCACCTCGATACATTCTGTCCAATTAACGGATATGCGATTTTTGCTCTTCAGCTTGCTTCTCCTGTGACTGCTTTTTACGAATTGTGGCGAGACGTGAAAGATTAAATGCCTGTTTCTTTCTTTTAGGCATTTAAAAACAAAATATTATCAGAAGTTTAAGAAAAATCACAAACTGATTAGGCTGATTGACTGAAACTAAATAAACAGTTTTTCTTTATGAGACTTGTTCTTTCGTTTCTCAGCTCGTTGAATGAAATGCAATTCACATGCTATTTTTATTTTTGTTCTTTAGCTTGCTTGTACCACGACTAATTTTAATGAATTTTGGTAAGACTTGCAGAATAAAATATCTTTGTCTTTCTTTGGGTATTTATAAAGTAAATGATTGAAGAAATTTAAGAAAAATCACTAACTGGTTAAGTATTTTCTTAAAACTAAATAAAACAATATTTCGCCGCCGCATTTTCCATTGTTCGGGAATTAAAAAACCTTCAATGACCTAAAAAACCTTCAATGACCTTACAAACTAATTAGAACTAAAATTAAACGCGAAAAAACGCATTGCAATCAAACTTACGTCATTGGATTTTTGCACGTGCATAGTGAAAGTTGTATACGCTTAAAAATGAAAACGCCAAAAAGAACTTTGACTTTCAGTTAATGTTCAAATAAAAGCAATATTTTCTTAATCACGCAGCACATGCGTTTCTGCCTCTGTTAATGAAACACGTGAATGGAGAATTTGATAAACAGCAAATTAGTCTGAACTTAATCTATAATATAAAGCCGAAAATACATGTATCTGTCTGTCTGTCCATCCGTCTGTCTGTCGGTCACAAGAACTCATCCTAAACGGTATACCGTGGCGACATGAAATCTGCACACGACATTCTAGAGCACATTTCTAGGTCAACGGTGCTATTTTCAACTTTCAGAGTTAATTAGTTCTTAAGATATTTAATTAAATAACGAAAATTAGCCTCAGTTAAGCCTAATGCTTAGACGGTTTTTGACAATAACTTCTGAAATATTTATTGCAAGAAAATAATTGTTACGCCATCTTAAAGTGTAGAAAATTAACTTTTTAACGATATCAATTTCATTGGGATAAAGTATTTTCTCTGATTGTTATTAAAGTTTAAAAATATATTTTAACGCAATATTTAACAATACTTTCTATTCTTATAATATTAAGTTCAGACTAATTTACTGTTTATCAAATTCTCCATTCACGTGTTTCATTAACAGAGGCAGAAACACACGTGCTGCGTGATTAAGGAAATATTGCTTTTATTTGAACATTAACTCAAGGTTAATGTTCTTACTGCAGTTTTCATTTTTAAGCATATAGAAATTTTACTATGCGCGTGCTATAATCCATTGACGTTAGTTTGATTACAATGCGATTTTTCGCGTTTAATTTTAATCCTAATTCGTGTGTAAGGTCATTGAATGTTTTTTAATTCCCAAACAACGGAAAATTCGGCGGCGAAAATTTGTTTTATTTAGTTTTTCGAAAATACTCAACCAGTTAGTGATTTTTCTTAAATTTCGTAAATTATTTACTTTATCAATGCCCGCAGAAAGACAGAGATATTTTATTCTGAAAGTCTTACCAAAACGCATTAAAATTAGTCGTGGTACAAGCAAGCTAAAGAACAAAAATAAAAAAAAAAGTGAATTGCATTTCATTCAATGAGCTGAGAAACGAAAGAACGAGGTTCATAAAGGAAAACTGTTCATTTAGTTTAAAGAAAATACCTAATCAATTTGTGATTTTTCTTAAATTTTGATAATATTTTGTTCTTAAATGCCTAAAAGAAAGAAACAAAAACATATTTAAAAAGAAAGAATTTCATAAACCCAAAGAACACGGAATTCAACATTTTGCTTACTAAAGAAAGAACTGATTCGAAATTGGGGCTTGATACAGTTGCCAAATAGATTTGGCGATTGCTAGAGATTCAAACAGTGTATTAAATTGGGAATTTTTCAAAATTGTTGACAGTACAGAGGGACTGATAAGCAAGGTTTATCCTGCCCTACAAGCTAATAAGAGGAATAGAGATTGGTTGTTGAATGAGTAATTTTGGCACTGACTAATGAAAGTTTAGATCAGATAAATGAAAAAAAAAATACTTCACAAATGGAGTGATGTATTACAGAATACCTATATGTAGATACGGTAATGGGCAATAGGAAGTAAAATCATATTCTGTAGAGTTCTTCAACCCCATAGAATTGTCAGGGATACCTTACGACAAGCTGATATTAAAATTCGGTGTGCCAGAACTATTCATACGCAACCTCGATGTACCGAAACTGCGAAATGGTACACGGTTTCAAATTACACACTTAGGACCAAAAGTCGTGTTAGATACTGATATGACTGGCATAGCGAGAGGAGAGAGTGATAAATTCCACGCATTCCGATAATACCGAAGGATTCACAATCCCAGTTCAAAAGATAACAATTCCCTTTAAAATTAGCATTCGCCAGGCCCAGTACAATTTACCTAACTATAACAGCAGACACATGTACAGTACACTCCTGTTAGTCGTCCAATTATGTACTATCAACAGTCAGAACTTTTAATTCCCCCTTTCTACATCTAACGAAGCATTTACATTCGTGAATTTAAAAAAAATTAACAATTCAAATTCTTCGCGCACGAAGTCGGTGGTAACAGCTAGTATTATATGAATAGAAAGTATTGTTAAATATTGCGTTAAAATATATTTTTAAACGTTAATAACAATCAGAGAAAATACTTTATCCCAATGAAATTAATATAATTAAAAAGCTAATTTTCTGCTCTTTAAGATGGCGTAACAATTATTTTCTATTTGGCAAATACCGTCTATGCATTAGTCTTAACAGCGGCTAATTTTCGTCATTTAATTAAATATCTTAAGAACTAATTAACTCTGAAAGTTGAAAATAGCACCGTTGACCTAGAAATGTGCTCTAGAATGTCGTGTGAAAATTTCATGTCGCTACGGTACACCGTTTAGGATGAGTTCTTGTGACCGACAGACAGACGGACGGACAGACAGATACATGTATTTTCTGCTTTATATGATAGATGTACAAAAAATCTCATTTAAGGAAAACTTGCAATAGATCACCATGAAAAATGACAAATTATCACGAAGAAGAGGTCAAAGAGCATTTAGAAAACATGAGGGGTACTTTTATATTCTGCCGATAAAAATAAAGAAAAAAATCAATTTTATCAGGTTTTACCAAATTTTATATGCATTTTAAACTAAAAGAGACCAAAAAGTATATAGAGAAAAGAACAAAAGAAATTCAATAAAATTTGTTAGATTTATAAGACGAAGATGAATTTAGCCGAGAGAATTATGATACTAAATATCATTTTAAGAATTCCGAATTGTTGCGAATATTATTGTTACCGATTTTATTTTTGGAACCCTACTAAACGTATTGAATTTTAAGTGGGGATTTTACATGTGGTTACATATCTTTCGCGAATTAATTTTTAAATGTTGTGAGGGTGTGAATGTAAATGTTAATGGAGAGGAAAAACAATTGTATTTTTATTTATATCAGTCAGTCGGAATGAGATTTGTTTTGTTTGACGACATGAAAGAGAAACAACATCATGGGTAAAATTTAACACCCGTTCAGGACTTTTTAATTTTATAAGTTCCTAGGCATCACCTGTATAAACACGGAGATGTTCAGTTGAAACAAAAATACAAGGAGCCGATTTCAGAAATATTCTCTCTAGGAATAATTGCATGCAATGACTGCAAATTTCTAAAATATATTATTCGTTTAGGACAGAGTCGTTTATTGCCAATTAACATTTTTTTTTTTTTGCTTTTTAAAAATATATGGTTATTTTTAGTCCAATCCATCCAGCAACTTCAAAATTTTGTTTTATTTCAGACTTAAGAACTATTTTCGAAGCTTGTATTGAGTCTGAAATGTGGAAACTGATTGCCAATGTTATAGTTTATGAATTTTAACATTTAGAATATCCAGTTTCTTAGATTCGTATTAATTATCGCTCGTATCCTATCGTAAATTATTCTAATTTCCTTGATGTGTAAATATGAGAAGGAGTATGCGAACTGCAATAAAAAGAATCTTTTGTTATGTATTAATTTAAAAAAGAAAAAGATACTTTGAAAGTCATTTTCTCTTGATGAATTAAAATGTATTTTTGCTTGAGAAACTTACTGCCACTCAATAGGAGTATCAAAAAGAAATTAAAGTTTCTTTCTGATTTCATTTTTTGAGCATTCTGAAAGAATTCTTTGGAAGTGGCTTCGTCCGTTTCCTAAATTTTGAGCAACCGAATAAATCTAAAATATATTTATTATATGTGTTTTAGTTTGTTTGAATATTTGAAGTTTTCGGTTGAAAAAATGAGTGCCTAATCTTTCGGATTTCACTACGTTGAACGGTAAATTTCTGGTATTACTCACCGTCTTCCAAGAAAACTTGTAAAATGCGTTTCTACTGACTATATACAATCTTTTAGTTGCGTATTTTTGATGTCAAGTTTGCAGATATGACCAGAAATGTATGAAAAAATTTATATACCGTTTTATCAAAGAATTATTATGCCATTTGAATAACTTAGATGTTATTGCCATAATTTATTTCCCAACAGTATAACATATCAAAATAGGCCTTGTTGCAGATTTGAAATGATATAAAGATCGCTGATCAAAAGCTATGTTAATTGGATCATAAATGAGAACAATTCAGCAAGCAAATGTATTTAAAAAACATATTTAGATGAGAGAAAAGTTATGCTAAGAAGAAAATGTAATTTAGGGGCAAAAAAATTCTTATGAAAGAAAACAAATGAAAATGGCGAATTTAATGTAAATATTTTTGTGAATTATTCGAATTATTTCTTTGTGTTGAAGTTTATTTAAATTGTGGAATATGATCACAAATTTGTCAAAAGAAAAAAAAAAACCCCCCCCCCCCCCCCCCCCCCGGGGGGGGGTGATGGATAATTCCTATCGAATGATTCGTACTAAACGATGAATAAAACTCCCAAGAATGAAGTAAACTAAGAAGTTGAAATTTACAATATATCATTAATGGTATCCAGACACTTTCAGTTTTACACATTTTTGTCGAATTTTTCCAGAAGGATTAGAGAAACTGCATTTAAACATCGAACATATCATGAATAGGTTTCAACTGACAACTTACTGTCACGAGGGCATTTAGGAAACCTTAAAGAAAAAATTCCAGTTGAATACCAATAAGATTTAGAAATATGTCGGTATTACAGAGGGCAGAATTTCTGTTTCTCCCAAAGAGAAACAAAATGATGAGGGATTTTCAGCCATTTGTTTTTTAAACTTGAATTTTCAAAGCTTTTTTAGAATTTTAAAGATTTTTAATATGCTTAGTACCCATGCATACTTATAAATAAAATGCGTAAATTAAATTGCAATTAAACGATCAATATTCGAAGATTCAAGTTTTAAAAAAACTATCAATTTGTGGGAAAACATTCAACATTTTTTTTTCTCTTAGAGAGGAACAGAAATTTTGCTTACTGCAGTGCCGATGTCTTTATAAATTTTAAGATAATTCAACTTGAATTTTTATGTAAATTGTCAAGGGAGGACCAAGAGGGGGTCTTCGGCGTCTCAAGCCCCCATTGGGTCTTAAATCACCGACTGCCCAGAATGTTATGTTTTTAATTTTTTTAGTTTTTCTTATCTAGAATTTCCAGAAAAGTAATTGGAATATAGGAGCAAGTTAGACTCAAGTGCGTATATGCAAAAGCACCCCCTTCCCCTTTTCCTACCAAAATGGCTGACTATTGATTTTTTTTTTTGCTTTTCTCATTGTTCTTTCAGCTGGGTGCCTACCTATAATTGAAGGGGAAAAAGGTTTGATGTAGGGGATTCCGGGGCACTCACTGATTGTCCCTGTATGCAAGTATTGTATACTGACACGGCACTGATATATAACTGCGTGGCGATCGTATTGAAATGACAATTACTGACACAGTTTTCAGTGGGAAAAGGAAACCTCCTGTTAAGAATATAACTTGATACGTTTTAAATTTTAACCTTCGAATAGATATAGTGGGTTGTATAAAGGTAGGAAATAAATACCAATTCAAAGATACAAGCTGAAAAGACACTGTATAACTGGGTTATTTTGCATTCGTGTTGGTAACTTTACACCAGTATAAATTTTTCGTTGAAAAGTTTAATACAGGTTAATTGATTAGAGAATGGGATTGAGATTTGTTTGCCGTTTCATGGTAACATTGATTAGTGTATTTCATTTCTTAAATGAATATAATAATCATTCAAGAGATTACAGCAGGAACAAAACATTGAGAAAATTTGTTCAGCGAAAATCTTAGTGCTTAAAAGTTTGTCTCTGGTGAAAAAAAATAACATTTTTGAAGGCAAATGTGAAAGATAATAAACCCAGCTTTCATTTTGTTCCTTTGCAAGCTAATTATATTTGTAAGTTAAGTTGTAATTAATTTTTTTCTGACGTGGGGTAACAAATACGCAAATTAAATTGCAATTAGACAATTAATTCTCGAAGATTCTTAATCTCGATGATTAATGACTTATCTCGACTTTATGGTAATTCAACTGGAATTTTTATATAAGCAACCTTAGATATGAATGAAAAATTACTCTACTCGACTTCATGAATGAAAAATAAATATATGTTTCGTGCATGCAAAGTTGAAAATTATTTACTAAAAACACTGATATTTCCTCAAATACTCAAAGGATTTACTTCAAACTTTAATACAATGTTTCTATAAAACATTGTCAAATATTCTTTAAGTTACGCAAATTTGACTGAAAAATCTTCGTGGTATAAGGAAAAAAATGCTAGTAAATTTGGGATTTCTTAAAGAAACCTTTATCTCTTTCCAAACATTCATGCTACTTTTAAGAGAATGCATATAAGTATAAGAACCAAAACGATTGATGAAAGTTTCAGAACATTATGAGCAATTTCATCATTTTCGCCTTCAGCCCAAATCATTTCTCCTTCCTCAATAATTATACGGACCCTTGATTGCCCCAGTGATAAAATCTTCAATGTAAAATGTCCACATCTGATGCACCACAACTGATTCTGAACTTTTATATTCAAATTGTTTTCAAATGTTTTTCATTTTACCATCCTTGAAATACTTTTGACCAGTAGTGTTCATTTTAATATCGAAACTTCTTTTGATTTATACTGATACACATTTATATATATTTCGAAATTCAAAGAAATAAAATTTGCAAAAACATTCATGAAACCATCCTAAGATTTTTTTCTGATGTAATCATGTTTATTAGCATTGTCAATGAGATTTCTTTAAAACTGCTAAAATAAACACCCCTTGACAAAAAATATAATGTCCTTCATCTGTCTTGTTGATCAGAAATAATGTTAATTGAGATCCTTAATTTTAATACGGACTTCAAAGATATAAAAAATAATAATTAATTGAGGCTTCTTTATTGTGTTTGAAAGAAAATTTCATTTTTTTCATCTTCCTGTTTCCTGAAAGAGATAGTTTTTGTGCTGTTTACAAGCGATTTTTATAAGAAATTAAATAATGCAAAAGCGTAAATGTACTATTTTTTATTTGATTCTATTGAATTGTACTATTATCACAGTGTCATAGCAATTGTCTAGAATTGTAGCTGTCGTAAATTAGACATTTGAGAAGTATTACGTGAACATACATTATAAAGAATTTATTAATTCTTTTTGTATTCAAAAGAAAAATTGATTTACTGAGTATCATAGTGAAGAAACATTCTATTATAGAAATATGAAAAACTGGGAAAATTTTTGTACCATCAGAGTCGGATTTCCACATTTCTACGCCCTGGGCAAAACAAATTTTGCGCAGCCCTCTCAAAAAATTTCAATTTAAAATATAATATTTAATCTTTGAAACACAATAATACAATCTTCATAATCTTTGAACCACATTAAATTCATAAATCAAAATTACACTTCTTATGAAATAATGCAACTCTGACACTTAAAAAATATTTTTTCGAGTTTCTTGAAATCGTATGAAATACCCGTTAGAAACTCTTTGTGAACAGTTTTGTCCATAAATAGGCTTAAAGGTTCATTGAAGTGAAAATATCTTATTAAAAAGATTTCAATCCTAAGCTGAGCAAGAGCAAGAGATGGATTGTCCTCAGAAGACAATGCTCAATATATTTAATGAAACGAATGGACATTTCAGAAACATCATTTTAAATGACTTTTTTTAAATATTACTGAAAAATTTGTAAATATTTGCTTGTTATTTCTTCTGTATATGCGCCTCTGACAGTTGCGCCCTAAGCCATGACCTAGGTTGGCACTATGGGAATCTAGCCCTGTGAGCTACAAGTTAAACAATATAAACTTTCGCTTTCTTTCTGAATGCGAAGCGCTGTTATATAGCGTATAAACATGGAAAAAATAAAATAAACGCTTACACTCAAAAACAAACTAAATAAAACACTCAAAAACAATACCGGAAATGAAATTGAAATTCATCATCCCTTGTGGAAGAATGGAATTTTTCGTCTGCCGACAAGAGAAATTCAAGCAGCCTTTGTGACTGGTTCCCCAGAAGCATTGATTCATCTTCAACCGATATCCAAAAGAGTTTTTCTGAATCTAGACCAGCATAGAAGTATTGCGTCATCGCGTAAAATCTGCAAGAAAGCTAGAAGAATCTTTTAAATGCGGGAGAAAGCAAATAAGCAAAATCATTAATTATTAGCCCAAAAGACACGGAAAAATGTATGATATAGCACTGTCTATTCCTCAACAACTTCCAAAGAATAAATTAAGAATTTTAAATTAACGGGTAAAATTAGAAATATGTACCCAGAAAAAAAGAAAGAAAAAAAAAACGAAAGATCCAACCAAACTCAAATTGTAAACTTTTTCAAAAACATTTAACGTTAATTTTTTTCGCACCTAGTAGGAGCATATTGCCTCATGTTCCAACCAGATTTGAAAAAAATTCGGAAATATTCGTTATTTTTTGCAAAAAATTGAGCATTTTCTTCCTCTTTGAAATTTCAAAAAATTGAGATAGGTAGTGCTTCCTTCTAATGGACGATGTGTATTGTTTAGTGAAGAGAAATGAATAGGCATTTTGACAGAGTGGGTCAAATATTTGACACTAAGCTAAGATTTTAGTGTAAAGTTTACTTGGTAAATTCATGCATCTGCTGAATTTATGTTATCTTGCTAATGTTTGATTACATTGCTCTCGTCAGTACACATAGCACACATAAATGTACAGAATCGCCGAAAGTCAGCACCTCGCCCCAACAGAACAGAATATCCATAGGTAAAATGTGAAACAAATCTACTATTATGAAGATAAAAATTGAATCAAGTTTCAACTCTTTAACCAGCTTCTGTTTTGAGTAATCGCATTCAAATGAACATGCATCAGCGAGTAGGTAGACTTTCGTAACAGACTCCATCCTCTAAAATATAAGTGAAACCTATGATTTCCGAATAAAGATTGCATAACAATTTCTTTCCTTTCTAGCTATTTGTGTTTTTAAGCTATTCTGTTTACAAGCAGATAATCAGAAGCACAAAGAGACAGACAAATAGAAGTTCAACAAGGTTTTCTCACTTTCAGTTCAGGAACGCGAAGAAATAAAAATGCCGACGAATTAAAATTGACGAACACGTAACTTTCTTTTCTTTATATATAAGAAAGTAAGAATGAAATCAATATACAAACATTTTTAACTATTTAACACAAGCAACAGCTTACAAAAAATAACTAAACAGAACTGAAAAACGTATTTCATTCATTAAAAAGTTATATAAAACCAGTAAGCTCGTGAAAAAATTTCAGCGTTCACCATTCTCCCATCTCAGAAAATGATTGTAGTGTTTTTTGGGTTGTTGAAATTAAATACCAGCGAAGGTTAAAAATTGAAAAGATAGTTTATGTGTGGATTTCTAATCAGAAGTATATCTTATCATACAAAATTTTATGACAGAATATATCTTGATTTTTTGTTATTCCTTTTCGAATATTGATTTAAAAAAATTGTTACTTTTAGAGACTCTTTAAGAAGTAAATCCAGCTCATTGAAGTGTTGTTAAGTATCCATGATGTCATAATGTTTACTATTAGTTCTCTTAAAAGTTAACCTTGTTTAAAAGAAATCTTAAAATTTGCTTAAATCTTAAAAATAGCAAAATGTTTAGCCATTTATTTTTCAAATGCGAATTATTCATACAAGTTAATGCCTTTTTCAGTAATCACAAAATGACAATTAAATGCCTGCTATTATGAATGCGAATTATGAGCATCAAAATAACAATTAAATGTCTTGCCATTATCATAATGACTCAAATGTTTTAATTGTGAAAACTCTTCATTGATTCGCGAAGCATTTAAAAAATTAAGATTGCCATCATCATGGAATAAAAAATAGCAATCCTTACATAAACTATTTTAATGACTTTAAATAGTATTCGTACCATATTACTTTTTTGTGGGAATATTTCTCAATTTTTATGAGATTATTCATAAATTAATAGTGAAAAAAGTTTCTTTTATTTATCATAAATCCTAATATAGAGTGTTGCATTTATTACTTGCAATGTTAGGCTATTTTTGGGGGCATATAATTTCAGGAACCCAGGACATAAATCTTTCATGCTAATTGGTCCATTTCCTAAATGTCTTCCTATGACTCACCTCCATCCAACGAAGAAGAGTGCGAGATACGGCACATTTATCATTTGAGTATTATTTGCTGTTGTTGAACTATGTGGGAGTCATTTTTCAACTAAAATTTAAACAATTAAAGTTGAAATCAACTGATGAAACAGTTTTCGACAAAATCGTTCCTGCCGTTCAAAATAAAAATTTCTAGATGTCTTAACGGAATTTATCATATTAAAGGATTGACTGAAAACGATTTAAAACTTCCATATTTTTACTTCGACATTATTGAAACATACGAATTAAGTTTCATTTTGATCAGTCCATTTTTTACGTGTATTTCGGAGACATTTCCCCACCTTTAACTGAAGGATTCGGTTAGGGCTTTTTTACGTCCACTGTACTTCATGTGGTTGAATGAGGAACATAATTACCACGATTCATGAGAATCGCTGGAACAGTATCGACTTTTGTGCAATTAGCCTACGTCTTTGCTCCACTCTACCTGAGGTTTTTGATGAATAATTATTTACCCCTAAAGAGCTTTTATTTTGCCTATGAGGATCACGTGCATCAGGTTTTGTGAAATTGCCCCAGCCATATCAAATTTCAAGTCAATTTTCCATTTACCGAATGTATTTAAACGACTTTGTTCCACCCTGACCTTGCAGGTTGGCTTCTGTTAACCGCTACAATATTTTTAGTTGGCTAAATAGAATTATATGTACCAAAATCAATCAAAATAGCCTTATCCATATACAAGAGCCTTTCAATCGGCTCAAGGGCGTACATGTATTTTGACGATTTTGTCCTCCCTCCAATCTGAGGAATTGGATTAGCGACCAATACACCACTTTTAGTCAGCCTACGAGAAATATATGTGCCCCCTACACTCCTGACGGATTGAATTAGCATTTATATACGACAATAGCATTTTTATTTGAGCAATTAGAAGTGTGTGTAACAAATTTCATCAAAATCTCCAAAGCTACCGAAATCATAGATCTGCGTACTTGTCATATGTATTTTGAAGACTTTGTCCCACTGAGGGACTTTGTTATGGCTTATTTAAACCTACATTCGGCTAATGAGGAACCTGTGTTACAAGTTTCATCAAAACTGGTTTATCCATTCGCAAGTGATGCCGGAACAAACATATCGATATATACACACATACTTTGAGTTCCATAAATACTAGCCGCTCTTTGAGCGGGTTTGCGGAAAGCACCCACTTTTCTCAGCACTGTCCCTGCTACCTCGCTGCTTCGAGGCTCTCAGCCACTACTCTTTTCAGTTTTAAATACTGCTTAAAGATAAATGGAACGGACTATTAATCCATAGTAGATTTCATATTTTTTGTAGACAACAGATTCCTTTAAAATTGTAAAATGTTTCAATAAACCCCCATCTAATTTTCATGTTTAGTATAACTTTCTCACGAATTTCGACATAAGAGTCTTCAGATCCATAAATACAAAATTATATCGCCCTAAATAAACAGTTTCCATCACCTACAATATTTTTGACATGCCATTTTGATACAACTGTAGGTATTATTGATGAGAACAAAAAGTAATCTCACAATTATATTGTTTATTCCAAAAACAACTTCATTCTCTCATTTAGAAACGCTGCATTCCATAAAAGTTTATAACAACAACTAATTTTCTTGTTGCCACCCTAATAAAAATAAATTTAGAATAGAAAAAAATCGTTTGTTATTGATTTTCAATTAAATATTAACTGAAACACAGATAACAGTATTTAAAAAGATGTCTTAACAGAATCGTCTGCTAAAGAAGCTAAATTAAATTTCAGTGAAATGCAACAGAACTGAATACAAATGAAAAATACTATTTTTGAAAAAATACTATTTTTCATTTGTATTATTCTGATTCGTTAGTTATTTTAAAGGAGTGAAGTAATAAATTGGCGAAATCAGTACAGTTTTTGAGGTACAGGAACTCCGTACTATTTTTCAAAAATCTCCGTTATTTCAGTTAATATATTCCGATTATTTTACAATATCTCTCAAAAATTAAGAGTTCTGGAGGCAGAAGACCCTTGATGAAATATCTAGACGTCATAATCTTCCATATGAAATAAACAATTTCGAAATGAGTCGGGTGGTTGTGGCTGATGAACTGTCCGAAGTTTTTTCTCCATAGGAGATGTATGGTAGGGAAGTGTTTTATTGGTTTCATTCGAAAATGGAGGGTCGTGGGGGAATACGATCCTTTATGATATATTTAGACAACATAAGATTCGATAGGAAATAGAAATTGTCGAAATCGGTCTGGTGGTTGGGCCTGGGGAACTCGGTGAAGGGTTTCGTAACATTATTTTAAAGATATACCAGCCGCTCTCTCCGCCCTCCGGGCAGTTTATCGGCCAGCACCCATTTTTCTCAGCACTGTCCTTGCCACCTGGCTGCTTCCAGGCTCTCAGCCACTACTTTTATCAGTTTTAAAAACTGATGAAGATCAATGGAACGCACCATAAAGCAATAGTAGATTTCATATTCCTTGTAGACAACAGATTACTTTAAAATTGTAAATTCTTTCAAGAAACCTCATCTAGTTGTAATGTTTCGTATAACTTTTTCACAAAATTTGGCATGAAAGTCATTTCTTCACCATAAATAAAGAATGATATCGTCCTAAATAAATAGTTTCCATCACCCCTCATTGGTATTTTTCAATACGCTCGACACGCCATCTCAAAATTAAAACATTCATTCCAAAAATAACTTTCCAAATAAATTTAAAAAAAAAAAAAAACATGTAGAGAACGTATGGTGAAGAAACGTTTTTTCGATTTCATTCGAAAATGGGTGGGTGGAGGCAAGCGATCCTTGATGACATATCAAGACATCATAACCTTTCAAATAAAAAAAAAAAATCGAAATCGGCTGAGTGATTGAGGCTGGCGGATTCTGGGAAGATTTTCACCAAATTATTAAACCTTGTAGAAATCCCGCAGCCCCAACTACCAGACGGATTTCGACATTTTTTAAATGAATGGTTATAACGTTTAGATATGTCATCATGGGTTTCCTGCCCCCACTCAACCCATTTTCGAACGAAATCCAAGAAACACTTCTCCACCATAAATTCTCAAAATGTTTTTTTTGATTTCGTTCGAAAATGGGTGGTGGTGGTGGGCAGGCGACCCTTGATGGCATCTCTAAACTTCATAAGCTTTCATATGAAATAAAAATTGTCGAAATCGGTTGAGTAGTTGAGGCTGGCGAACTCGGTGAATGTTTTCATAACATTAGTTTAAATATATACATAGATGTCTTAACGAAATCGTCTGCCATTAAAACTAAATTATATGGATGTCTTAAGAAAATCGTCTGCCATTAAAACTATATTAAATTGCAATGAAGAGCAACACAACTACATAAAAATGAAAAATACTATTTTAAACTAACAAAAATAAAGCAGAGCTTGTTAGTTATTTGAAAGGCGGCAGGCAAAATCACTCCAGTTTCTGAGGCTCAGTAATTCCTTTCTTGCAATAAAATCTCCGTTATTTCGGTTATTACATTCCGTTTATTTTGCAATATCTCTCGAAAATTAAGGATGCTGGGGAGCAGAAGACCCCGATGACATATGTAGACGTCGTAATCTTGAATATAACAAGCTTTGAATTCTTCTAGTTCTTGTCTAGTTTGAAGTCTTCTAGTTCTGGCTTGCGAACTGTGAATGTTTTTCCCCATAGGGGAGAATGTATGGTAGAGAAACGTTTTTCCGATTTCGTACAAAAATGGGGGTGGGGGCAGGCGACCCTTGATGATTTATCTAGACGTCATAATCTTCCGTATGAAATAAAAATTGTGGAAATCGGTCTGCTGGTTGGGACTGGCGAACTGTCTGAAGGTTTTTTCCCATAGAAAATTTAGAATAGAGAAGTGTCTTTTTGATTTCTTACGAAAATGGAGGTTGGTGTGGGGCAGGCAACACTTAATTGCAAATCTGTACGTAATAAACTTTCATATAAAATAAAAACATAAGAAAGGCTCAGTTCGGGTCCGCGCCGTAGATTTTTCATGAAAACGTCGAGATTGATTGAGTGGTTGAGGTTTGCGAACTCGGTGCAAATTTTTATCACATTATTTTAAATATGTAGAGAGAATTGAAAGAAACAGTGAGTATCAACATCAATCGAGTATTATGTTTCAGAAGTCCGTAAAAGCTCCTGTTCACTGATATAATAGTAATTCCGTGTACAGTAGACTCCCCCCCCTCCACGAAAGATAATATCAATATTTCATCAAAACCTTTTTAAGGTATGCCCAATGTTGTCCTTGTTTCTGGAGACAATATTGTCTCCATGAACGCTAGACATCACAAGGTATATCTTATAAAACTATGATTGCAATCTTAAACCAATCATGTACAATTTTTACTTCTTGCATTTGCAAAACAAATATATTTTTTATTAATAAAGTTCCATCAAATATATACTAGGAAAGATTTGTAGAACATTTTTCGCATTAGAAAGTCGGTGTTCTTTGAATTTTTATAAGATAATCCGTTTAGTTAGAATCGTTGAAAAAGAAAACATTCATGAAAAGAGAAAAACAATATTAGATGGAACTAAACAGGAAAAGCAAGTGAATATGGAACTATGGCCTAAATCTCTATTTCCCGATTTATTTGCACAAATTATTGATTTCATTAGTTTTAACAAAATTACCAAATAAATACCTGCTTTAATTAGTATTAAAAATTACAAATAAAAGTCTCGCCCTTTGAAAATGATTTACATGTTTTAAAGATGACAAACTCGTTATTAATTCGCAAAAGTATTGGTGGCTATTGACACGATCACCGTCTTGCGACAGAATTAAAATCATTCTTACTTATACGTCGTTTGTTATGAACCCAAGGAAGCTTCATGGAAAATTCGTAAAAAGTTTAACAATTCGTTTAGCCGTGGCTGAGCATTCAACTAACGTACTAACAGATAAAACACTGAAAGGTCGATTTCAAACACAGACCTCGAATGCTCGGTGAATTATGCATGATTGTAAGTTCGGTTTAGTTGAGAAAAAGGGATGTTAACAACAGAAATATTATATAGTATGATTTCTTTTTATTAATTTTTCTCAAAACAAGCAACCTTACTCTTTTTTTAATATTTCTGTAATCTCTAACATATCTATATGACATAGAAACATATTTTATTTTCAAAAGAATGAAGTCATATGCGCACGTTTGTTTTTTTGTCGCACCATATCTCAGTAAAATTCCTACCTGTTTGTGTTCAGCATACAAATGCCTTCTCAAAAGGCATAGTTAAATCATCCGCTTCTGATCGATCGAAACAGCTGTAAAGAAGATAGGAAGGACCCCAGGTGCAATAAATCGGGATTTAAATTTAACCCCTGGGAAGTTGTATCTAAACCCTGCGCTTATTCTAATTGCAAAAAGAATCTCGACTTCTTTTCTCTGAGTAGAAATGCGGTCTCTGAGAGAATCACATTTCTACTTTTCCTACACAAATCGTAGAAATTTTAAAGGTATGTGCCTACCTTCGGAGCTTTTTTTGAAAAAAAAAATTATGCAACATTTATGTTTTCGATTATAGTGGTGTATAAAACTGTGAATTCAAATGCCATTTTAATCGACTTTTTTTTTTCAAAATTTTAGTCAGATTTCGTTAAAATTTATCAAAAATTGACGTTTACGTCAACTTTTCTATAAGAAATTCTATTGAAGGCATTTCAACTTTTATTTCAATAATATATTTGCCACACATTTACCTGTGTTGTAAGGAAGAATATTTGCCGCACCGCTTAAAGTTATTGAGATATACCAAATTCAGTATTCACAATACAAAAAAATGTCATGCCACTTTCTCAAATACAATTAGCTCTAAAATAAAAAAAAATTATAAATTTACAAGTTAAATTTGAAATACAAAACATACCTAGAGTTGTACAAAGCACTGTAGTAAAATTTTATTTGAATATCTTCAAAACATTTTAAGAAATAATTTTTTTGATAATCCCAAAAAATATAATTAGCAATTTTCCAGGAAACGCATATAAAGATTTTAAAATATTCAACAAAAAATTATATACATATTTGAACACTTTAAAATTAACCGTATCTGTACGTCAAGCCTTCATTGACTTCAATTTTAATTAATTTTGATTTCCTTTTAGCTTTTAATATTTTTCTTGATAATTTTATTTTTGGCTGGGCTTGTCGCCTTGATTTATTAATTCTCTCAACATCAGTTTCTATATAGTTGTGCTGATCACCTTGATTTATTAAATCTCTCATCATGAATTTCTATGCAGTTTCGTTTTTCATTTTTGGTTCAAGTTTTATATTAAGACCAGCTGATAAAGCCTGCGTTGCTCTGGATGAAAATATTTTGTAACTTGTCTTTGTAACTTGTAAAAATTTAAACTTGGCTAAACAGTGTTGCACAGCTGCATCTTTCGTTCATTTTCGTTTGACATCTCCCTTGTCGTCTGACCTTTCAGCCAGGACTTCCTTTTGTCTCCACACTTTGAACCACCTGGCATGAGTCTAGCAATCCTTGAAACTCCACATTTCCTTCCCCATCATAACTACGTCGACAAAAGAAGCTCTTTAATATCATGGGTTTTATTACCATCATCAAAAGTACCATTCTCTTATTTTTGGTTCCATGTGTCTAATCGGAAAAACATCAGATAGTGTTCCGTCTTTTTCTCTTTAGATCGTCTCCCTTCGAAACAAGACTCAATAACCTTGAAGGGCTTTACACATTCATTAGGATCATTTAAAATTTTGTCTAAATTAAATGAAACATCGGATAGAAATTGTTATTAACTAACATCATTGAATTGCTGAGCAAACATATTGAAAGATGTACAGCCTGCGAAATGGAAATAAAAATTCTGCCTTTCTGTTAATATTCAAAGAAAGCAATATTTTTTATAATATTAACAGTGGCAAAAACACGATAATGAAGGATTTTATAAAACAAAAATTCGGTTTGAATTAAATTACAAGCTTTGTTAAAAAAAATTTTGAAATAAATTTCGAAAAGTTTATTAAAATTAAGAGAAAAAGAACGTATGCCATTTCAATTCAGATCAGTTAAAAGAAAATTTTCTACTCATTAAAATGGGTTATAAATAATCTTCGTGCGATATATATTTCAGAAGTAATTGGCGACAAACTCAGAAAAACTTAATTAATTTTTTGTTCTTTAATTAAATATTTTAAGAAGTAATAATTTTTGAAAGTTGGAAAAAGTACAATTGATCTAGAAATTGAACCCAAAAATTTATGTCGATGCTGTTCACAGTTTAGGAAGATTCTTGTGACAGATATGCCGGTAAAACATCTCTTTCTCCCTTGTTCGTCTCCCTTCGATGGAAATCGGATTAGGTAACATTGAAAGGCTTAACACTACCGGAAATAAAAATGCCTATAGAAAATAATATTTTCTTATATTAATTTTATCATTGGCAAAATCTCGTGTATGAAACATTTCATGAATTTAATTTTATAACAATAAAAAACATTGTTACAACTTGTGTTTAAAATGAATTTTGGAATGTTAATTATAATTAGAGAGAAAACTGTACCGAAATGGAATTAGTATCATTAAAATTAATTTTTTGCTCTTTAAGATTGTGTAAAAATAATTGTCTTACAATAAATATTTCAAAAGTTATTGGCGAAAAAACGTCTAAGCATTAGGCTTAACAGCGGTTAATTTTCGTTATTTAATTAAATATCCTAAGAACTAATTAATTTAGAAAGTTGAAAATAGCACAGTTGGCGTACAAATATAGTCCATAATGTCATGTGCAAATTTGATGTCGCTTTCGTTCACTGTTTAGGAGGAATTCTTGTGACCGAATGTTTTATATTACAGACTATTTGACATACCCGGCGTTGCTCGGGATGAAAATATTTTCAATTCTTAAATGTATAGAATATTTTAAGCTCAATGTAACTGTTTTCCGCAGCAGCGTCCTTCGGCTTTCGTTCGTCCACTCCCATGTTATCTGGCCCCCTTGCTCAGCAGCTCAGCCCCTCTCTTCCGATTGTCTCTGGACTTTGTACCACCTATCACGAATCTAACAATCTTTGATACTTCATTTTTTCCTTCCTCATCATTGCTACGTCGAAAACAGAAGCTCCTTCACGTCATGTGTTTTATTACAATTATCCAAAATTACCATTATCTACTTTTTTGAGTTTGTGTGCCTCATCATGGAAACGCGGCAGAGTATTCCTTCTATTTCTCTTTAGGTTCCCTCCTTTCGGTAGTAACCGGAATCAGTAACCTTGAATGAATTTACACGATCAGTGGAATCATTTAAAAATTTACAAAATTTAAATGAAGCATGCCATAGAGAGAGTAAATAACTAACGTCATTGGATTATTGTGCAAACAAACTATGTACACGTTACAAAATAAAAGCTTAAGCAAAAATTCTGCCTTTCTGTAAATATTCAACGACAGAAATATTTTAATCATTACTTTCACAGTGGAAAAAACATGGGAATGAAGGATTTGTTAAAACAGTAAATCGGTAAAATTTAATTACAATAATAGAAAGCACTGCTGCAAAATGAGTTTAAAATGAATTTCGAAATGTTTATTAAGTTTGGGGAAAAAACCGTATACTATTTAAATTCAGATCTGTAGAAAGAAAATGTTCTGCTCTTTAAAGGGTATATAAATCAACTTAGTGCAATACATAGTGCAATTCTTAGTGCATACAGGAGTTATTATCGAAAAACCGAGGGGAAAAAACGCCTAAAATCGGCTTAATTTTTGTTATTTAACCGCTTAAAGACTTATCCCGAGTTAACTCGTTCTAAATACCGTAGGTTACAAAATAACTCGGTTATGGCGGTTAATTAAATATTTTAAGTAGTAATATTTTTTAAAAATTGAAAAAACACAATTTTGATCTAGAAATAGACCCCAGAATGCCATGCGCTAATTTCATGTCAATACTATTAATCGTTTAGGAAGATTTCCTGTGACAGATTAGACTGGTAAAACATCTCTTTTTTTCTTCCTAGTTCCTTTCCCTGCGATAGGAAACTTGAAAGACTTATCACACTCATAAGGATCATTTAAAAATATTAATGCTTCTGTTTATTTCTTTCAAAATTAAACAAAACATCTCATGGAAAGAGTAATTAATCCAATTGCACAGTAATTGGATTACTGTGAAACCATATTAAAGAGGTGTATGCCACGATATAGAATCGGAAATGGAAAGACTGCCTTGGAAATAAAAATGTCCAAAGAAAACCATATTTCTTATATTGACTTTAACAGTGGCGAATGCACGTGAATGAAGGAATTGATGAACAGTAAATTAGCACGATTTTAATATTATAAGAATATAATGTATAATTAAAAATTGCGTTAAAATTAAATTCTGAATCAATTATTACAGTTAGAGAAAACATTTAATTATGCAGTATGTAGTGGAATAAATATCATTAAAAAGATTTTTTGCTTTTTCAGATGGCGTAAAAATTATTTTTTGTGCGATAAATATTGCAGAAGTTATTGGCGAAAAACTTTTAATAATTAGGCTTAAAACAGGTTAATTTTCTTTATTTAATCAAATATCTTAAGAACTAATTAATTCCGAAAGTTCAAAATAGCAAAGTTAGTCTAGAAATGTGCTCTAGAATGTCGCGTACAAATTTCAATTCGCTACCGTTCATGGTTTAGCAGGAGTTCTTATGCCCGACCGACAGACAGGTACTGTATTTTCTGTTTTATATTATAGATAGTAAAAAAATATTATCAGCCCCATATCGCCTAGCTGAATAACAAGACTGCTATCTTAGGGAGTTTATATTATAATAGGGAATTGTACGAAATTTTGTCTAGGAAAAATATTCGATAGAACATAGTTAAGTAGAGAAACAGTTGCCTGATATGCCTAAATATTAACAACTAAATAAATAAATAAAACTTTATTCTATACTAAACGCCTTCGTTTTTATTTTTGTATTTTATATTAATTATAACATTACCCGTCGCTGTTTCAATCGCGATAACTCAGCAAAGATGAACAAGAAACTGAATATTTTATTGCATCTGACAAGTAGTAAAATATTTCAAGACATAAATTTTAAATTGTCAGCCATACAATTCTGTATGATGCATCGCAGCTAATGAAAATTGCAAACTAAGTTTCAAATAACTTTCACTCAATTCATCTATCACTCATCGGTAGAATGATTAATTCTTAATATGGTCGCGAAAGCCAAACATGCTGGACGGCCATGTGAATCGATGGGTACAAAAAGTGAGGCGTCAAGAAAATCATAGACATCTAAAAGACCCTGGAGTATAGGAGGTAGACAATAAAATTTAAAAATTAGTTAGTTTTCCAGAACACTATTGACATTTTTATAGTTCCTAGTTTCAGGCTGTAATTTCTAATATCAAATTCGATGAGTTATCACTTGAGGAAATTCGAGTTTGGCGGCTGTACTGTACTCTTAAGCTAAACCAAAATTTTAATAAAGAATTGCCTATAATGCAATATACAAAAATTTGAAAGCGTTTTCATGCCTCATAATTTTAAAATGGCAGAAAAGCATGAGAATAAATGCTTGAAGAACAGACGAAAATCATTTCAGCGTACCTCACACACAATAAAAACAAGCAAACCTGAAATCAAATATCTGTTGCCACGCTTTATTAAAATATTACTTTCAAGTAGGTGCGATAAAATATTTTACAAATGCAATGAATACTAAAGTGAAAATTCTGCTTTCGAGTTAAATACAAAAGAAAACAAATTTTTCTATCACAACAGTTACAATTGCAAAAGTGCGTGAATAAAAGATTTGTTGAAATAATGAGATGGTTTGAATTTTATTTACAACAATAAAAAAATTCTTACAGTTAAAGTTTTAAAACATTAATCAAAATTGAAAAAAAAAATGTCGCATGGAAATGACACCGGAAAAGCCAATGATTTTATCTTTAAGACGATGTAAAAATGGTGTTTTTTCGATAATAGGATCCGGAAAAACGTTAAAATTTAAAATAATTTTTAAATAATATAAATTCTTATTAAAATTTCGAAAAATCCTTTCTTAGTGAGCACATACTCCCCAAGAAGCAATCGCCTACCAGAATTTCAGTTTCTAGTGTCAGTGGTTGATGAGATTTCGTGATGAGTGAGTCAGTGAGCCATGGTATTTGTCGTTTATATATAAAGATTTAAAAAGTAAATTATCTATACACATTGTTTTTAAAAGTAAACAAACAGCTGTTTAGATGAATTGTTTACAATTTTATGGCTTAGTTTCGGTTTCGAAAATTTCACTTCTTGTTTATAATTTTTGAAATAACTTTGCTTATAACTATCGTAGAAACTAACGTAAACCATTTTTGGAATCCTAAATGGACTCCTTTTGGACTTTAATAAAAAAAATTAAAAAATCT
>BGPR01007756.1:41634-68542 GCA_013235015.1 Araneus ventricosus
TCGCCACTGCTTTTAGGTAAAGCTTAATAATACGCACAAATCTGAAAGTAAATAATTTTAAATTCTTGTCTTATATAAGGCTATTTTCCTGTTTTATGATAAATTTTATTTTCTCGAGTTGTCCTTCCAACTTTTTTACCAAGTCGATAGTTGTAACTGTCTGACAGTGAAACTGAGTAACAGTATGCTGCATTGGAAATTTATTTTTAATCCGTGATGATTGACTGATATATTCCTTAAAACGTTTTGCATTTTGCTGTTTTTCTATGTTGAATAAATTTGCATTTCTGCAATAAACAACTTCATATAAATTTGTGAGCAGCCCTTTGAAATTTAAAAATTAACGTATCTCTTTAAGTTTTGCAGACAGAATCTTCAGATTTAGCTTATGCATAGATGAGTGTAAAAGGAACATTTCACTCATTGACACTTTTGCCCTATGGGGCACGTATAAAAATATAATGTTTTTAACTTTATAATTTCAACTTCCACGGGACCCAAAGTGTTTGCATACAAATTCTTACCTCATTTGATGAAAGTTTGTAATTTGGAAGTATATGTTCAGGTGCAAAATTTAAGGAATAAATACTCGTTCAACTTTTTTGGGACACCCTGTGTATTAGGGTGTATCACGAAAAACATTTTTTGTAATTCAAAATTTCAAGTCGGTAAAAAGTGTCCAATATGATAATATATTTACCAAAAAAGTTTTAGACAAATTGAAAAATATTTAGGTTTCCCGGGGTATGGGCCTAAAGTTTGAAGTTTTTTCCGCCAAAAACGTACATTTCAGATTTAAAAAAACAGATGAGAACAAAAATTTTCTTTCTATTTAAATACAACAATGCGAAAATTAATTTTTTAATTAACAATAAAAGATTTTATACCTGTCAAGTTAAATTTAGGCCTCCCTGAATCTACATGAAAACCTTAATTTTTCTGCAAAATTCGCACATTTTTCAATTTTCAACCCATTCTTTAAGTTTAAAAAATTCTTTTATTTATCTCTATATATGGAAAAGGTAATGTGTGTGTGTGTGTGCTCGCTCGCTCGCGCGATGTTTAGACGTAAAATATTGCATTTACAGCCCTGACATTTGGCACACAGGTACTACTAATTGTGACTCAATGCACCTCGAAGCCCGAATTTTAAAATTCAATCTAGAAATTTTTTATTTAATATTTTGGGACATTTTGGCTGATTTTTCGTACTCATTTCTCCATTCCATATTTTCTAATAGTTGTAGGAATAAAATAGATATACCATAAGAATGAATAAGCAATTTATTTATTTTAAACGCTTAAAAATTTGTTTTAAACGATAAAGTGGTGAGTGCAATATTTTCTGTAATGTTAATAAATTTTAAATATATTTATGGTATAATTTACATCATTACTTTTCTTTGTTGCAACGCAATTCAAACTGATTTAATTGTTTAAACAAATATTTAATTGCTTGTTTGTCTTTCATTGGTGAAAGCTCGGTTAATATCTTAATACATTTTGCTTTCATATTTTATTTCACCAACATTTTGTGGAATAAGTAAACCAAGGTCTATGAGATATTACGTATATTAATCTATACTTATGAAATGCAATGTTTGTGTGCGTATGTGTGTGCATTGTTTAGAAAAAACATATTGCACTTACAATCTTGAAATTTGGCACACAGGTAGTCGTAATTGTGACTCAATGCACCTGGAAGCCCGAATTTCAAAGTTTATTCTAAAAAATATTTATTTAATGCTTTGTGCTGTTTTGAATGATTTTCCGCACTTTTTTGGCCAATCCATGAGAAATAATGATCATAAAAAATAACCCATGTAACATTAAATAGAGCAAGCATTTATCGTTTTCATGACGTTTGTTCTGAACGTCTAAAGTAATTTACTGAATTAAAAAATAGTTACCTGGACGAAGATACAGAAATAACTATTTGCTGGGCAAAACCCGCAGGATCGTCATGATCTGTTGGCAAGTGCCTTTCAGAAAAGAACCCGCTCATGAAGTTAAGTATCGTATGTATACGATAAAGAGGAAGTGGAGACATCCTCATGCGCACAATCACATTTATCTCAAAGACTCATTACACATTTACAGAGTGGATGACTTTATTAGTGCGAAAATCTTTAATCCACGAAAATACCCAGTTTTTTTGCATTGTCACAAAGCCGATAGTTCACGACCCATGCAGAAGCATAAATCCACGTTCTCCATGTATGAATGAAGGAAGCGATCCCACGCGTATGAATGAAAAGCGATACCCGCGCCATTTTTTGAAATAAACACAAACAGGACAGAACGGATATCCACTATATCGTCGTAGGTCTTCAGAAGATGGGGGATTTACTGCAAACATCAGTTTTCGAGAATTAAAAGTGTCTGTGGACAATAATTGGATTGTACCGTACTGCCCTTTTTTCTTAAAAAATTTCAGTGTTTTGAGTATTGTAATTTTTTTAAGTCTATCATGTGCATCTGTTAGTATTCAACTAAGCATCCGACACGGCTGTGTTTGAACTCACCAGTGGAGAAAATTACCTAAATAAAATCCACTAGTATAAAATGGGGAGATACATCAGCAGCAATAAAGGAGTATGGAGAACACTCAACTTCCCGATTCACGAGCGAAACTGCATCGTGATTCATCTTAACGTCCACCTTTAAAATGATCAGAGAGTCCACTTCACGACAGAAAATGCTGCTCAACGTGCCCAAGCACCATCTGAGGAAATAACACTCACGTCTTTCTTCAAACTTCTCAGCGAAGATGAGTTTGCACGCACCCTATTGCACAATGAAGTACCCAAGTACTGCACTTGGAACAATGGAAATTTGACGTGAGAAAAAAGAGCAGGTTGTAGTAGAACAAGCATAAATAAGATCCAGCGATGCTCTTGAGCGGGTGTACACCGTCCGTCTAATCCATAGAGGAATATCAAAGAAATTATGTTTGTCTATATCTCTTCAAGTGGTATTGGTCCATTTAAAATCATTCAAAATTTCAGTCGGATTTCATTCATTAACATTTTATGTGGTTCCCTTTGCGTTGCTTTAATGTTTAAACTCAAGCGAAAAAAGATGTAGGCAGACTATTTAGGCCTAAAGGAGTAGGCAGGTAAATTTTCGTAAAGATTACACTCACAGGTTTGATTCTGCGGGTGTGCCATCAGCTTGACCACTGCATCACTAGATCTATGGAAAGTGTGACTAAGCGAGCATTGCAGTGAAGCCGGAAAATAAGTAAAATCTTTTGCATATGAATTAAAAACACTATTTTATACCTGTGTAGCAGATTTAGCATTATTCAGGGTGAGCCACAAGGAGGCCTGCCACTCTACACCAAAAAAAAAAAAGGGAAAACAATCTCTTTCGAATTCCAGGTAGGAACTTGGGTGTGTGTAGAGGAGCCTGGCTGAGATAAATCAACAACTTCATAATTTTAATACGACACAGCATCAACATTATCGGATAGTAAAAGTGGTGAAGGTGTGCATTCCTCGGTATCACTGCTATCCGCATGCTGAGATTCTCTATCCGAGGGAAATTCTTGAAGCATTTTTAGTGCGTCGGAAAGACTTAGTAGACCTCTCCTGACCATTTCCAATACAATTAATTTACAATACAAAATAAACTACAATAACACTTACAATAAAAAATAAGCTGTAATATATATATATATAATTTAAAAAATAAAATATATATATATAATTTAAAAAATATCTACACAATTATATAAAACGAACGGTAGCTAAATTCAAAATGGTGATCAAAAAATTCGTGCAACTCTTATTAAAGATGACCAGAGAAAATGTTAAAAAAACCCATGAAGTAACAGTCAACAAAATAACTTAGAAATGTTTTCCAAAATTTTTTTTGTACCAGAAAAAAAATTATACAAAATTCCTTGTTTTCAGTAAGTTTCCAAAAGTATATGGTGTGCAGACGAATCCTGCGTCTGACTTACTTTTTCATTCATTTTCTCGTTTCTAACGTTTTTCGTTTATTATCGAACTCTCACAGTGGATAAGTAAGCAAATAAGAATAAAAACAAAAATACGAATTTTTTAAATATTTTTTGTGAGCTCTGCAGAACTAGAGGACGAGTCGTCATTGCTATAAGGCAATCCTTAATAATACGCACAAAGCAAATAGTTCAATGCTCAATAGTAAATAGTTCAGTTTCAAATAGTAAAAGTGCAAATAGTTCAGTATTCAAGTTCAATATTAATACCTTAAATTTTCATTTTCTCAAGTTGTCCTTCCATTCTATATCAAGACGATAATTGCAGTCATCTGCAATTGAAACTGAGTAACAGTCTGCGTCACTGTCAAATTATTTTCAATCTGTTAGGATTGGCTAATATACTACTTGACAAATATTTGCATTTCGCTGTTTTTCTGCGTTGAATAAATTTTCATTTCTGCAATAAAAATTTGTGAGCAGACCTTGAAATTTAAAAATGAACATATCTCTGTAAGTTTTGCAGACAGAATCGTGAAACTTAATTATCCATAGATTAGTATAAGAGAAACATTTCACTCAATCACGCTTTTGCTCTATGGGGCACATATAAAAATATAATTTTCTTAACTTTTTATTTTCAACTTCCACAGGATCCAAAGTGTTTGCATACAAATTCTTACCTTATTTGATGAAATTTTGTAATTTGGAAGTATATGTTCAGGTGCAATATTTAAGGAAATAAATGCTCGTTCAACTTCTTTGGGACACCCTGTGTATTAGGGTGTATCACGAAAAACTTTTTTTTTTTTTGTAATTCAAAATTTCAAGTCGATAAAAAGTTTCAAATATAATAATATATTTACCAAAAACGTTTTAGTCAAATTGAAAAATATTTAGGTTTCCCGGGGTATGGGCCTAAAGTTTCAAGTTTCTTTTGTCAAAAACGCACATTTTTAATTTTTTAAAAATGAAAACAAAAATTTTCTTTCTATTTAAATAAAACAATGTGAAGTTTAGTTTGTTAATTAACAGTAACAATTTTTGTATCTGTTTTTGTATCTTTGTATATGAATAGGCAAATGTAAAAGAAGCATTTTACTAAAGGTTCTTTTTCTCACTGGGTGCCGTATAAAAATTTAGTTTTTGTATCTTTTTATTTCTTTTTATTAGCAATCCCTTTGGATAACAAGGTCCTTTGATACAAATTCCTGCCTTATTTTATGAAACTTTGTAATGGAAGTATATATCTAAAAACAATATTTAAGGAAATAAATGCTTGTTCCACCTTCTGGGGATATATATATATATATATATATATATACAGAGAGAGAGTATAAATCGTAAGATGAAAGAGTATAAAATGTGAAATAGGAAACGCAATAAAAGCACAACAACGTTTCTTCAGGGGATGAAGTTATTGTGAATTGCTAAATGTGAAAGTTTGACATTTTCTTGCAATCAGTTACGCCGTAAGGCCTAAAACACAGATTTTCATCCCTAATGCCAAACCAACAAAAAATACAGAGAGAGAGGAGTTTTGAATAATTAAAACAGAAGTACGATGTGATAACAGTAGAGAAAAGTAAGAATAAACATTTTACGTACCAGAAGGACGGATATAGACGTGGCAGTGTTTGCGGAGGATCACGGTACAGACTGGCGTGGAACGGGTGTGAACAGGGTATCAAGTAACAGTTTTCTCGCTTAACTTTGGCTTCTTGCCAGGGGAGTGTAGTATGTTGTGAACGATGAAGATTAAATGGAAGAGCGATAACGATAGGAAGCGGTAAAAATTGAGAGACCAGTGAAAAATGTTTAAAACATGCGTTTTCGAGGTAAAATATCAGACATTACCGACTTGAGTGACCCTACCACGAAGATTATACTTGGCGTCGGCATCTCTCTCATAAGCAATCCTTCACTTACATCTTAAATCCATTTATCAGAGGTTCGTCAAGTGAGG
Source organism: Araneus ventricosus (assembly GCA_013235015.1). Lineage (NCBI taxonomy): Eukaryota > Metazoa > Arthropoda > Arachnida > Araneae > Araneidae > Araneus > Araneus ventricosus. Next base: position 47,565 of record BGPR01007756.1, read on the forward strand.
GGGAATTTTATTAATGTTGAGATTATTTCTTAAGTGCATGATTTGCTTCTTGGCAGAATTAGTGTTATTGTAAATTTTGTTGATTCTTATAATTTGATTGATAATTGTTTTTTTTGTAAATTTTGTATGAGATATTAGAGTTCCAAAAAATAAATTTATTGTCCATAAATTTGAATTCGTTTCTTTTGTCGTGAATGTCAATTTTTGAGTCGTTCCTGTGATCTAAGCATAAATCAAGAAACATCGCTGGAGATTGATTGTTGCTGGTTTTAATTAGTTTGAGTTCTTCTGGTTAGATGGTATTGGAAATAGAGTTGTCTCAAGTCTTGAAAATTAAAAATTTTAATATCGTCAATAAATCGGAAGGCAGAGTGGAGGTTTAAAACTAAATTTCTTTCGAAGAAATGAAGAAGGAGATTCGGTAGTAAAGATGAGAAATTTGTTCCTTGTGGGATGCCTTTTATTTTTTGGAAAATATTTTCTCAGTTAAAGATAAAGTTATTGAATATGCAGTAGTTGATGAGGTCTTCCCAGAAAGTTAGTGGGATTTTAAAAAGATTTTTAAGATCATAGAAGTAGTTCATTAGTACCTCTTGTAATTTATTTGTTGGAATACTTGTGAAAAGATCTTGAAAGTAGTAGGTTTCTATTGTATCAATTTTGTTATTATTATGGAATTCAATTACTTTGTTATTGTTTTTTTATAATCCATGTGAAATCTTCTTGCTCAATATGATTTAGGATGATATTAAGATGTTTTGAAAAATGCTTCCAGATTGTTCATGCATCAACTGTGGCACTAACACCTACAGGAACAAACCTGGAAACATTTTTTCAAAACATCTTAATATCATCGTAAATCATAATGAGCAAGAAAATTTCACATGGATTATCAAAAACAATAACAAAGTAATTGAATTCCTTAATAATAACAATATTTATTCAATAGAAACTTACGACTTTCAAGAGCTTTTCACAAGTATTCCAATAAATAAATTGAAAGAGGTATTAATGAATTATTTCCATGATCTTAAATATCTTTTTAAAATCCAACTAACTTTCTGGAAAGACCTCATCAACTACTGCATATTCAATAACTTTATCTTTAATGGAAAAAATATTTTCCAGCAAAAGAAAGCCATCCCACAACGAGCAAATTTCTCATCTTTAAAAGCCAACCTCTTTCTTCATTTCTTCGAAAGGAATTTCGTTTTAAACCTCCACTCTGTCTTCCGATTTATTTACGATATAATAATTTTTAATTTTCAAAACTTCAACTCTATTTGCAATACCATCTACCCAAAAGAACTCAAACTAATTAAAACCAGCAACAATCAATCTCCAGCGATTTTTCTTGATTTATGCTTAGACCATAGAAACGACTTAAAAATTGACATTCAGGACAAGAGAAACAAATTCAAATTCAACGTCATTAAACTTAATTTTTGGAACTCTAATATCTCATATAAAATCTACAAAAACAGAATTATTAATCAACTTATAAGAATCAACAAAATTTGCGATAACATTAATTCTGCCAAAAGCAAATCATGCAAATAAGAAATAGCCTTAACATTAATAAAATTCCCTTTCACTTTACGAACATCTGATTAATGGATTTAAGATGTAAGTAAAGGACTGTTTATGAGAGAGATGTCGACGCGAAGTATAATCTTCGCAGCAGGGTCACTCATGTCGTTAATGTCTGATATTTTACCTCGAAATCGCATCTTTAAGACATTTTTCACTGGTTTTTCATACTTTACTGATTTCTTTCACTATTTCTCTACGCTTTCTATCGATATCGCTCTTCCATTTAATCTTCATCGCTCCCAACACACTACACTCCCCTGGCAACAAAGTTAAGCGCAAAACTTCTAACTCGATACCCTGTTTACACCCCTTCAGCGCCAATCTGCACCGTGACCCTCCGCAAACACTGCCACGTCAACATTCATCCTTCTGGTACCTAAAATATTTATTCTTCCTTTCCTCTAATGTTATCACATCTTACCTTTGTTTCAATTGCTCAAAACTCCTCTCTCTTATTTTGGTTTGGCATTAGGGATGAAAATCAGTGTTTTAGGCCTTACGGCGCAACTGATTGCAAGGAAATGTCAAACATTTTATATTTTAGCAATTCACAATAACTTCATCCCCTGAAGAAACGTTATTGTGCTTTAATTGCGTTTTTCATTTTTCATTTTGCGTTTTATACTCTCTCTCTCTGTCTCTCTCTCTCTCTCTCTATATATATATATATATATATATACAAACATATACAAAAACCAATTAAGATTTTATATATATATATATCACTATCTTACTAATTCTTAATATCAAAAATTAATTATATTATTTGGTCAATTAGGCTGTTTCATAGTTGGAAATCTAGTAATGGCAATATGTGATGTCAGGCTAAGTGGCGGTTTATATTGAAAGTGTTGAATTCTGATAAGGATCTTAGAGACACTGATTATTTATTGTTTAATGAAAAGTATGGGTATTTTATTGAATGATATATTTACTGTTTTTAGTGCAATATATTGTATTACATATTTTTATCCTGAATTTTAATCCTATCTATATAGTTATGCTTTATTGTTAGGGTTAGTGTATTACTTTTCTTTCTAAATTCTTTCATTTTAGGGTAAATTAAAATGTTGGTTTTTTCAACAACTTTAGTAACAGGGATGGTTTCTACAGCAAAATTAATTTAACCTGGCTAAAGCTTGTCCACAGCCAAGCTGCTATATTAGTTGTTGAAAACTCCATATACTTGGATTGCCTTTTCCAATACTTTTAATAACAACAGAGGTTTTTATTTTACTTGTTGACATATAAATGTTTATACTTAATTTTTTGTTCATGGTATCTATAGTATTTTGTTTGTTTGTTTTACATTTTAGTTACCGTGATTTATTGATTGGCATGAACTTCGCATTTAAGATTGCAAATATGGCCTCCATTGACTGAATCTTCTTTTGTGGAGAAACTCCATTATTTATGGTTGTTTTTCCTTGAATCCCTTTTTGTTGCTTTAATTGGAGTTAATTAATTGATTTGTATAGCTGGCAACAACTTCATTAGACTAATTGGCCTCTATTTGATAATTGGATTTAGTTCCGACCATCCTGCGAACATCGTCGCAACATCGCGGTTGACTTTGATGTATCTTTCTATTTTATTTGTTTGTCATTTTGTATTCGTCATATTGAAGAATGTATTGTTTTTTATTATATTTTTGGATGTCCTCTTTTTGAGGATATATGTAGGAGTTATTTTCCTGTAAATTCTGGATCTTGTTCAGAGTGGTATGTTCAAGACAATGTTTATTTGAAATTGTTAAATATGTCCTGTAGATTTCACTTGAATGTTAAACTGTTTTATGTTATTATGCCGTTCTTTGTTTGTTTATATGAGAATATTTTGTTTTCTGTATTTTGTGTTCTTTTGTAAAATGTATTTAGTGTTTTATTGAATAAAGAAAGTGCCGGTGCGGCTGATTGGCTTCTGGTGGGGCTTGGGTCTCCGTGGTTCTTTCGGGTGGTGGTTGCTTGAATTTGGACCCCGGATAGGTATCTTGTAGTTTCTTTTTCTTCCTTTTTTGTACGACGCGTTCTTTTATTTGTTTTAGTTCTCTAATCTGTTTGTTTTGTGAACTTTTTCACCAGGTTCACATCGGGCAGGTCTGTAGCTGGTTTGTTGCGGTGACGGGGATGTAGACGGAGGTGTGGTTGTGGTCTTAGGGGGTGGCTCCACCCTGTCTGATTGGTTTCTTTCTCGGCTGGGCTGTCGCTCGACCGGTCATTTGTATTTGTTCCGTATGCCTTGTTGCAGGACGGAGACAATCTTAGTCTGGTTATCTATAGTATTTTCAATTCTTTAGATTTTGTTTTAAATTTGGTTGTATTGCTCAAATAATGACTTTTTAGTTTAGGACTTGCTTCTTGATATGTCTTGTTTACTTTGTTTCTGTATGATCATATATAATAAGTTATATTTAGATTTATATATATATAAAACTGCAGACGAAAAGTTTTCCTTAAAGAACACAATTGCTGCCTTTCTTCCAACATCTTTCATAATGATTTGACATATTCTGCTATTTATATTTTTTAAAGATAATATCTGATTCACGGAGGAGACTTATTTGACTAGGGAAAAAAGTATACAAATTAATTCCTAAGTAAAAAATACCTCTTAAAAAATATTAGATTAGACCTTAAATAGAGATTTTAAACTAGTTATTACTGAAAAATGCAAATTTTAAGAAATTGTTTGAGTACCAGCAAAAATCATCATTTCGGAATTTCATGTGCAGGACAACCACTGAGGGATTGTCTTATATTCATTAAAATAAATTAAATAGTAAAACCTATTTTGTAGAAATTTATTTAATAATAGTTTTATTAAAGCTTAAATAATACATAGGAATAAAAAAATATTGTGTCATTTGTTACACTTTCTAATATTTAGTCACCAGGTGTACCATAAAAAAGCACCTTTCATAAGAAATGACCCAATAGCTAATTCTATATCGTTGCTCAACAGCCATAAAATTCAAATTGGTAGAATGCTTTAAATGACGAACAAATTATACTTTAAGTCATTTGAATCAATAAATGCATTACTAATAAATTACGTAATCTAGATTTTTTAATAAGTTTCGTCTCTAGTGTTAGGCTATTTAGAAAATATTATTCCACACTAACATTTCAAACGAAAAACGTTCAACTAATTTGGAATCTACAATCGCAAATTAATAGCTTCAATTTCATATTTTTTAGTTATTCCATAGCTGCCATTTCCTCGTCTTTGCTATAAATGGCGGATCTTTCTTATAGACGCCCTGTAATGGTCATCAAAAAGTAGTGATATTCAAGATACATACGCAGTCAATTAAGTCAGAAGGATGAAACTTTTTTTTGTTTGAAATGATATCGTGTAAAAATAGTTTATAAATATCATTAATAGTACTAGGGCAGTATAATAAATAAGCATTTATATTTTTTTGCACTAGATGATTGACTCGACGAAATATAAATTATACGTCCATTAGCGTCATTATAAAGCATTCTTCCACATGGAAGTACATTTCTCATATATAAGGGTTTATAAGAACTGTTGACCACAATTAGAATGGATCATCCTTTATAGTGCTTATTTATTAGTCATTTGTACTCCGAACGTAAATAGATTCAGATATTATAGAAATATAAATTGTACTCTTCAGATTTTAAATAGTTTATACCTGTTGCGGTGATACATAGATAGAAAATCGCTCATCTTTAATGACTTTGTTAGAAAAAAAAATCTTTTGTTTATGACTATATAACCTTTAACCAATTGAATACATTTCGTTCTGCGGGTTAATAATTCTGATTTGAAAGTCACGAGAATAGAGGAAAAATCAACTTTATGCGCCAAGCAAAGATTTATTAAGTAAAGTGATAATATATTTTCTTCGTATGAATCATATTTTTCATTGTCGAAATATGATTTTTTTCTTGTTGCATAAATTTAATTATAGAGAGACGATTCCGTGTTTATTTATACTGCAATATTATTTGCTGTGAGTACAAATCTTTTTCATCAAGTGAATATGATCCAAATTGAAGTATAAATATTTAACACCCATTAACAAATTTCAGGAATATAGGCTGCATACCATGCCCCAAACTTGAAGGTCCCGAGACTAGAGTTTATTCACAAATATTTTCCAAGTTTATACCTAATTTTCTGCTTTCACATTTTTATTTACAAGGGTCATATACTGAAAATATAAAATAAAACCTAAGTATCGTTAAATATCATAACGATTTTTTTTGAAAATTTATTCGTGTTTCGAAATTCGTTTACAATTCAAAAGGTTCCAGGAAATTTTTGCAGTTTGCTGAAAACGCTCCCAAATAACTCTTTCAAATTTGGGGGGCAAAGGCTAATGGGTAGAGGTCTCGAGCCACTCGCGGAGTTCCTCTGTTTGAAACATCGATTCCACTGGACTCTCCGTCGTATATGGAGGATTGCGGCTAAATTATACATAGTTGAGAAGTACATCATCTGTGGTGGTGTGGAAGCTCTTCGAAGATTATCGTCAGCTAGATTTCGTCCTCATCATCTGACCGGGGCTCAAAATACAAGGTCTATCCCAGACCCGTTCGTCTTGTTTCAAAACGGGACGTTAAAATAACTAAATCATCGAGAAATTTTGTGTTAGTATATTTAATGCTTTAAAATGTTTTGCAGCTTTTTCATCGTTATGAAAATACTTTAAATTTAAAATGAGACCTTTTGCCGGATATGAGAAACAACTCGCTTTGGAGTTGATTCGTCTATTCACATGTTTTGTATGCTAAGTTTTCTTCCTACTTGCTTTTTTTAGAAACTGCTTATTGGAGTTCAATGAGAAATCAATAGAAAATATCTAGTTTTTGGTTAAGTGGAAAGCAGAAGTGAAGATGCATCACCTAAGGGGACCTTACAAGACTAATCTGGAAAGTAATTAAAGGTTGTAGTTTTATGATATAGCCTACTTATTAAACTTCTCGTCTCTAATAAGCAATGAGGCATAATAATTCATTGAATACAAGGCTCATTTTATTGTTTCGACAGAGTAAAACACTCATTTTGAATTGATATTTTCCAGGAAATGTAAAACGTGATTTCGTTCAACTACCGAAAATGATTACTTAGACTATCAAAATCGAAGAAAGGTGCAATGATTCCCTGTATTAGTATTAGTTTATTCTTACGTATTGGTGCCTTAGGAGATTTTGACAATAAAAGTTAACTTTAATGAAGAATAAGTTTCAAAATTTATTTAAATTTTTATGAGAAATTTTTTCTTTCTATTTGTATCATGTTTTTATGTAAATTTCCTTATTTTATTTAATTGTTTTGAATAATATTTTATTCTTCATCTTAATGTATAACATCATATCTAAGATTTGTTTGACTTCTGAAGTATAGATTTTAATGTTCTAATCAAGTATGAAAAATATTTTAGGAATAATATATTTGTTTCCAGAACTTTGAAAAAACAATCTGCAACTGCTCGTATGAGGTGTCCCCAAAAAAGTAGAGCAAGCATGTGTTTCCTTATATATTGTATTTCGCATATATCTGAATTACAAAGTTTTCATCAAAATAATGTTGGGAATTTTTATAAAAACGATTTGCTTATGTGGAGATAAGTAATAAAAAGTTTTAAAAAAAATCAGTATTTTAGACTATCCTCCATTCAGTAAAAACTATCAGTGAATAAAGTTCAATTTCTTCTTTTCATCAATGTATAACTACAAATTTCCCAATCTTCTATACGCAAGATTTGAACAGTGGATAAATTTATTACTAAATTTAAATGGTTCTTTCTCAAATCTAAATGGCATGTGTTTTTGAAAAAATGCAAAGTTATTCATCGAAAAAAATCATTCAAGCGTCATGACTCTAAAAAATATGATAAGCAAGTATTATGTCACCTCAGATTTATTGGACGATTTATTTGGAATGTCGGTTTCATAAAAAAAGGAAAATAAATTGGGAGAAAGTGATAATTTAAGGCATCACACGAAAGTAGCCTAATACCTGAATAAGATTTATTAATAATTTGCTTTCAGTGGTGATCTATTATTAGCTTTTACCAAAGGCAGTGGCGGTTCGTCCTTTACGGCTAAAAAGTTAGAACACACAAAAATGATTTCAAAAAATTCTATCTTCTTTTTATTCTAATTTTCTAACTTTTCCACTTAAGAAATCGATGATCAAAGAAAATCGAAAAATAATAAGAACGAATAAGACGTATGGAGAATGAATCAATAAGTAAGACAGAAGATGGGACTGCATACAAAATAATTTTGGAAGAATCAAATTCGTTCATGTTTCATCGAGGCAAAAGGCGAAAAGCTATCTTTTATTGTCTTTGATTTAGCCAAATTTGATTTTCAGATAATCCTGTTAACGCAACTGACCAAATAATGCTCCTTTTCCCCTTTATTTTCTTCCCCTCGATCTCACCAAAAGTTCGGCTTCGCGACCTTGATTTTTTTTCATTTCTCTTCATTGGTTATTTTTAGGTTTTGAATTGGGTTTCATCGATCACTAAGCAGAAATTCGTTCTGGCCTACTATACTGTTTTCTTTGTTAGAAGTCACTACGCAATAAAAAGAAATAATGCAATTTTCTAAAACACAATTCAGATAATTTCAATTTGCATATTGGTTTGTGTTAAAAGCAAAAGATATTTGAAAAATTATATTTTGATTGTATTTTACTAATATTTTTGTAGTCGCTGTTGTTTATGACAGATGATCTGCCACCGCTTGGGATACTAGTTCGAATGCCCACAATTTTATCAATTCTATGAATAATTCAATTAAGGTTTCTGTTGAACATTTTCAAGATTTAATAAGGTTGAATATATTATTATTTCCCTGATTCCGACCTTTGTATTTTTTTGAAATATTGTACATCAGATTTCGATTAAATAACAGTCAGAGGTGTGGAGAATGAGTCTAAGTCGATAAATTTGACTCTAATATATCTGTAAAGTTTTGGAAATAGAAGCACGCAACACTGTATGTTATATAGATGAATACAAGTAAACATTTAACTTTTGCCATTTACACTATGGTCCGCTATAAAATTTAATTTAAAAAAACTTTTATTATCAGTTTGTGGGAAGACTTGAAACATGTCCTACATCGACAAGTAATCTGAATGCGAGAACTTCTCAAAGTAACTTGACTACACATATGTATTCCACCTGAACTTGTGTAGGACTCAAAGGAAGAACGTATATTTGAAAATCGAAACTTAAATAAACTAGCTACAATGATTTAAGTGTATTGTAAATAACACTGAGCTGCAAAAAAAAATAATTTTTTGAACCCTCATAACACCATTCCTTCTGATTCTTATTAAAATAAATGACTCCTACACAAATGACCCCATTTTGACCCCATCACCCACTGCTTTCTCGGACGCCACTCCCATTTGTAACCTGTTTGGTAATTTTATGCCCATGAGATTTAATTTGGGAGAAGCTTATTTCAACAATTAAATGTTTTCTGGAGAGCTCACAGGTAAAAGTTCTAAAATAGGAACATTTGTAGAAGGGGGGGAGATTTGGGGGGATTTCCCCTTTAAATTCTAAAAAAACAGCATAAAAAGTATCGGTTTTCTGGGGTTTTTTCTGCAAATTTTTTCACTTATTTTCTACATATTCAGCTGCCACGCCCCCTTCTCATCCAAATACCCCAAATAATAAAATATATAGCAACAATTTTGTTAAAAGCGGGTGAGGGGAGAGGGTCCCGAAGCCCTCACAAGAAAGTTTGAAGATTCACCTGTACCAACGTTGCTCTTTTTTTTTTTTATTACTGTTCTGTAATTTGATGGACATGCTTTTGATTGGACGGGTAAGATTATTTTGACACTAGTAAAAATAAAAATATAATAAATAATATGTATAGATATAAAAATAAAATATAATACAAATGTAGTTTATAGTCATAGTAAATTCATCTGGTGTTTGCTTTCCTCTTAGACCATGAAGTAGAAGTTTTTCATTTCAATGACCAGCAGTATTCTGCCAACATGCTCGCATTCCACCTCTCTGAAAATCTCCTCTCACCGACTGAGCAATGTCTTGATGGACCGGTTTCCCAGCGTTCATCAACTAACTCATAAATTTTCAGGGAAAAGTCCGGGAATGACTGAAGGTAAAGCACTTTAGAGGTGAAATGTTGCACAGCATGGCCTTGTACGCGGATCGGAATTCTTCGAGCATGAGGACATAATCATGCTTTTTTCTACCCAAAAAGTTCATACATACGTTTTGAATCACCTGCTCGTTTTTCTTTTGCGATTCAGGTGTTTCAAGTAAACATTGAATCTTAAAAGTTGTTCACCTTGGGGGGGCCCACGAAAATTCCTTTCCTTGATTTTAGCCTCATTAAACGAGGAAATTTAGTTTTTCAAAAAAAGTTAATTCCATCACCTGTCTTATCCATTGTCTTTCTACTAAACTGTTTGATCAATCCAGAGTTTGATGTGCAAAAAACGACAACATTATGAAATCTCCAAACTATTTTATATATTAATTTTATTTATTATATATTATATTTTAAGTCTAAGTGTTAAAATATCCTTTCCCCTCCCAATCAATTCCATAGCCATAAAATTACAGACGAATGATAAAAATATAGAGCGCAACGTTGCACAGTGAATCTTCAAACTTTCTTGTGAGGGGCTTCGAAAGCCTCTCGCACTTTAACAAAAATTGTTGATACATATTTTTATTATTTAGGTCTTGGGTGAACGAAAAGTGGCGTGGGTGAAGCACATGCACTTCCATAAAACCGGAAATTCCAATTTCCCTCCTTCAGGCAGGAACGAATGCCCAATAGACGCGTAGAGGGACTCTGGCACATTCAAGGTGGCTGTAAACTACTGGAGGCTTGTAGTGCAGTTCTCCTCTAGACGTTTGCAGCCGGATGGAAAGAGCTTCCTCGTCTTGTTGCTGCCTGAAACCCTTTTAGAGGCTGGAAAAGGTGTGTCTCGAAATTGAATCTCTCTGTCTGATGTAATTGAGCTTCAGGAACCCCAAACGTGAGATACAACGCACGTCTGGGGGGCTTTCCGTGTTCTGAAACTATTTACTTGTCGATTTGCAGATAAAGGGTACTTGAACAAAGTTTTATCATCAGAATGTGAGAAACATGTAACGTTTCCGGAAACCTTACATAGAAACGACTTTGAACGTATGGTCTGACCGTCACCAGTAGGAATATCGTAATACAGTAGGCGTTTCGATGAAGGTAAACTACCAACTCCAGACTGAGATCAGATTCCGATTTCGCAACTCGATCGAGATCCTGAGTCGATAAACATTTTGCTCATACTTATAGAACCCTTACCGAAATTGTTGCTATCCACGAAAAAAGTATTTCACGAAATTGGTAAGAGACAGATATGTAATGATTGTCTGTAGTAATGCTATGAACTTTAGATCACCTAATTTTTATCTAGGTGAACTATTTTTTATGAATTATTTGGAAAGCAATGTGAGTGGTTTGCGGTCCGTAGATCACCCAAAAACCCGACCCTCATCAAAATAGAAGCAAAATATAATAGTTTCTCTATATTATTACTTATTTCATTTGAAAATTCCTGATTTCTAGAATAAACAGGTTCATAGTTAAGATGTCTGATGCGTCCAGATCATGTGCACAATTAACGCATAGAGATACGTCACAGCATTATTCAAAGCATGGAATCATAACGGCTGAAACGAAAACTGATTTCAGTTTGATTTTTTGCCCCAGGAAATCGGTTGTAACCATGTCAAACGAGACAATCGGAAGATAGGCTCGATTTTAGGTTCGGAGTAGACTAAAATTTGCCAGGTAGTCAAAGCTTTGAATTTCGTTATATTGGACAATCAACGACAACCGCCTGACGCCATCTGTTATTGGCGATTACTACAAGTCTTTATAGAACAGATAAATATTGCCATAATGGATTTAATTCCTGCAGAAAACAATATACCTATGCCTTTACCAGACTATGGACAACTTCCGTGGAAGCTGTTGCATTTTTGAAAATTCCTATGGTATAAAATTTAGAATAGAAAGGAAGCAAGATCTCAACAGTTTTAGGAAGAGGGTATTCGGTTGCCAGAATTTATTTTATCTGGCAAGGAGAAACTCTACCAGATAGTTCTTGAGAACCTACAAATTGTACTTCTCTCGACCAAATACACATTTTTTGGAGATTAATTTTAAAGCCCTACTTCTAACGTCTGAAAATCATGCTTTCGATATCAACTTTATGTTTTCTCCTCATTCTCTTGGTATGCAAGCATCAAGATAAACATAAGAATCAAGACCCTATGAAACTTGATCTATAAACCTTTGAAAACACCCCGCTACATTTTTTAGCCAAAAGTCGTACTTGTTGTATCAAACAGACAATTGAGTTATAACTGCGGATTAGAATATCAGAAATTTTGTCGCAAGATATGATTTAACTAGGTTGTCAATTTAAGTAAAATATGGTTTTGTGCTAGACCACTTGCGTAAATCTTGTATGTGCGGAAGATTATAGGGATCGGGAATTTCCTATTGCTTTTTAATTTATGAAAGTCTCCCAAATTTCTCCAATCCGGTTCTGTTTTTCCAGGAAAACAAACTCAGAGATAAAGAGATCTTCGGTTTGTATTTTTTGGATGGATTGTGCGAAAAGCATCTTTATTGATTACAAAGAATATATCGAGTAGATACATGCTTTGATGTATATTTATTTTAGTTAAATTTTTAATTTTGCTTTTTTGTATGCTTAAATGAAAAACAGTATATATGAAGTACAAATATGGAGAAAACATCGTCAAATCTCGTACGTGAATCTAGAAAGTCTGTGATTTTTAAAGAAGGCTTATACATTTAATTAGTCATTCCAAATAACTAAACACTTACTGTGCCTTCGACTATAAAAGGTTTCATGAACCAAATTGTTTGGAAATAGATTATCCACTGCATGTTGAATATTTCTGATAGTATATTTAGATGAGATATAATTTCAGGTAGTAATGATACACTGTTCTCAATGATATTTACGGTTCCAAGTTAAATTAAATATAATTTTTCTTGTAATACTTGTTGGTCTACAACTAGGGCCTTTATGAAAATATGTACATTTATATGATACAGCTGCTTACCCGGACTTCTCACGAGAAGAATTTGAATTATAATTTTTTAAATTCACGAATGTAGGTGTTTCGTTACATGGTGTTGAAAGGGAAATTAAAAAAGTTTTGACGATTGATAATACATATTGGACGACTAACAGGAGTGTGTGCTTTATAGTATGAGTAATTTGGTTTATCTATGCTAATCACTTTTGCTATACTGATTTTGTTTTACGTTTTTCCACGGATGTAGATGTTTTATGGTCTGGACAACATGAATACGCCACATAGTGCCCAAGGGGAAAAATATGATTTTTTTCCAAAATTACGCCTGCACCTTTGAGTGTCTGGCCCTGAGCCTGCCAAATGCTAATTTTAAAGGGAATTTTTACCTTTTGAACTGGATGTAAATCCATCTGGTATTATCGGAATGCATGAAATTAAAACACTTCGTTTTTAAACACTCACGACGTTTGGACTTAGGTGTGCATTGTAACCCTGCTCAGTCTCGGTACATCGAGGTTACGTATCAAAAGAACTGGCACACGACTTTTAATCTCAGCTTGTCGGAAGGACCCTGACAACTCTAAGGAGTTGGAAGAATTTGTTATCTCTTATATGAAGAAGTTGATGTTACTTGTTATTGCCCATTCAGCGCATCTACAGGTAGGAGTATTCTGTAATACCTCCCTCCATTTGTGACATATTTTTTTTATTTTATTTATTTGACTCCAAACTTTCATTAATGAGTGCCGATTACCAATTCAAAAAACCACTCTCTATTCCTCATATATTCTCCGTTACTGTAATTACATCATTGTACTCAGGTATCATCAGGCCCTTATAATCTGTGGAATATACCATCCATCATGCTATATGTCATGCACTCTACCATTCAAAAGAATACATAAAACTACTATATCGTCGCATATTTTCCTTTAGTTATAATTAACATTAGTTTCTAAATATTAATCCAAAACCTCTTGCAGCTATATCATATCTATCAATAGATTTCTGTCCGGCGTCAATTTATCGACAACTTCTTGAATAAAATCTGATATGGAGAAGATACAAATATAAATAACTAAATTAAATAGACCGACAAACTCGAAAAAAATGAAAATCAAGCGTCGAGTTGAGTAATTTGAAGTTATTATTCCATAAATAAATTATTTTTTGTTTATTTTCTCAGAAAGATCACATAATCACGGCTTTCTTTACGATCACGTGATGTTGACATTGCAAAATAAGTTATTTCACGTGTGTTTGGCCGTGAAAGCGTAACAAAGACGACACACACTTTCTCATTTAATATATTATGATTTATTATTTGTTAGAAGCGCAGGTAAAAAAATGACAGGTGATATGAACTGCAGTGATTTTAATCTAATTAAATAAGCTTAGAATTCTTAAGAACCAATGGAAAACATTCAAAGCATATTTGAAAAATAAACAGAAAAGATAATGGCAAGTAATTACACCGTTGCCTAGCAACTCATCAGTATCCAATGTAGTATCATTAAATTTGGTTTATTTAAATCGTCTTGCGTGTCAACTTTTATTAAATTTTGAAAAATTAATAAAAAGTTGAAGTAAAATGTCACATATATAAAATGTATATCATTAAAAAGGTAAAGTTTGAACTTTAAGATGGTATAAAAATAATTTTCAGGGGATAATTTCTTTTAACTTACAGCTGAAAAACTGTTTCGGTTATTTTTAATTAACTGACTGTTTAATTAACTTGAGCTTAGAAGTTGACAGTAATCTTCCCTTGTCTTAATTAATAAGTGTGCAAAGTTTGGTTAAAATCAGTGCAGTGGTTTAGGAGGAGATATGGAACATAGAAACATACAAACATACATACAAACATACACACCCACAATGACTTTTATATATATTCAGATATAGGTTTCATTTTACAATTCCGACTATTCTGTCCAATTATTAAGCAAAAGACGTGAGAAAATTTAAATTGGTACCTTAAAGGGAAAAACTATGTAATCGTTTTAAATGAGAAATAATAATACAGTTACAAAATGCTGTAAACAATGTGAAATCTCATTAAAAACAAAATTTGAAATATATATATTTTTTTACATCAAGGCCGTTGTCATCTTATTTCAGGTTTATGTTAAATTAGTGGAATGGTGGATTAATTACTTGAGATGATGGAATTTACACTATTAATGTCTGTGTCAAGATTGTAACACTTGATAAATTGCTGAAAAGAAAATGAAAAGTTTTAAACTCGTTGATCAAGGACGATTGAATCCTTGTTTATCTTGTTGAGGAGAGCGCAAATCAGAGTCCTAGTGAGTCTTGGTTTGTAGAATTACTATTCTTTTTGAGGTTTCTTAAGATTTTTCATGTTCAGTAAGATCTATTAATTTGATAATTTTTGTTCAGATAACTTCTTATTGAAGATTTTCAACCAGATTGTTGTTACATCCTCCCTTAGCTTTGCTGAAATAATAGGAAGTTTTTAATTAACAGGGATGTAGTGTATGGAGAGGTGAACCAACTTCAGCAAGGAACCTGATCTGTAAGATGGAAGTCTAAACCTTCGAAGATTGCTCGAGAATGGGCCGTGCCCTGTTGCTCATAGGATTAATTCTCTCGTCCAATGCTGGGATCGCTGAAACTTTTTGGGATTATGTTAAATATTTGTCTTCCTTGTCGCCATGCAGTCCATTCTTGCTGCCACGTGTTTATTGAAATTTCATTCAGAAGATACTTTGAATTACTTTTGGAGCAGGATGTTAGGGATCTACATTTTTTGTGACATCTTTTGCACATTGATCTGCTATTTCATTACGTGGATGCCGAAAGTGACCTATCCCAGCCCAGGGAAGGGCGGGACTTTAAGTAGTGCTATTTGTGTATCCTCAATAAGATTTAAATGGAGTTATATGAAGTAAAGCCATGAGTCCTGATTGGCTATAACTCCAGATTGTTGCTTAAATTTTGTTAGTGTTGCCCATTCTATACCTGTAAATTGCCAAGAGTTCAGACTCGAAAACTGAATTAAAGTTGATTGAGATTAGCCACGATTGGTGTGTCTGAATATTTCCCTCAAGAACACAAAGGTACATTCTTCTCCTTCTCACTTTTGATCAGTTTCGTAGATTTCTACTGATTTTCTGCTGTGTGTATTTGCAGCAGGGCTGTGGAAGCAGAAAACGCTGGAAACTCGGCCATGCAACATGGTTTACAAAGGAATACAGAATTTTGCGTTCTATATGGCATCATTCATCCTAACTACAAGTTGAATTTTGCAATCTTCATAATTTGACAAGTCATGACGGGTGACAGTTCTTTTAATTTCTATCTTAAACTAAGAATCCCTACCATTATTTCGTCGGCATAATCATTAATGTTTTTCGTCAGTAAACTCAAGCCAACAGACTAACCAATTGCATAAAAAAAACTAGCTGAGTTTCTCATGAAAGTTTATGCTCCCTCATGGTTTACGATAAATGTCATCTAAATTATTTATGAATCACGAAACGTTTCTAGAAGATGATCTAGATTCATTGAACTCTACTGTAAAATTGGTAATCTTTGTAGTTACACTTATGTTCTTTATCAAATTTTCTCCTGACAGGCATAGGTAAACAATCTCGTAGTAATTTTTGTTAAACCATTAATTATAATTTTAGCATTCTAATATTAATCACTGGAAGGCTTAAAAGAAAAGTGTGGATAAGCTACAAAATTCTCGTCTTAGCAATTATTTTCATGATACCTTAAGTATTTTCTGTATTTGCGATTTCACTAAATGATATTTTCGATATTTGAGAAAGCTGCTGACTATATAGATACTAGCAGTTCCCGCACGGCGTTTCCGTCACATCTTGACTTCAATAAAATAAAAAAATATAATATATATATATATGTGTATATATATAGTTAAATATTTCAATTAATCAAAACATATTTTATATTTCAATATATATAAATATTAATCTAAAAATTAAAATTAAAAAATCAAATTACATTATCATTAATCATACCAATGAAATACAAAAGTTAGTTTGATTAAAGACTATTACACTGAAAAAAGTCAACCTAGAATTGTAATTCTAACAATCAAATGACTATGAGCCATGGATATGTCGATTAAATCTATATATTGTGGCACCAACCTTCTGCGAAAGCCAATTGTTGGAAAAAAGAAAAATAGGAGAGTAAATCCCCAAAATCTTTCAAGATTAGAAATAAAAAAGTACATAAGTTATATCATAACAATTAATAGTTATAAGTATTGTAGGACTTATATATATAGTATATAAATCTTAAAATAAAAAACGCAATTAAAGCAAAATAAGTTTCTTCAGGGCATGAAGTCATTGTGAATTGCTAAAATATAAGAAGTTTGACATTTTCTTGCAATCAGTTACGCCGTAAGTCCAACAACACTTATTTCCATCCCCAATGTCAAACCAAAACAGAGAGAGGAGTTTTGAATAATTAAAACCAGAAAAACGATGCGATATAACATTGAGAACAAAGTAAGAATAAGTTTTACGTGCCAGAATTAAGGATGTTGAGTGGCAGTGTTAGCCGAGGGCCACGGTGAGACCGCGTTGAAGGGGAGTAAACAGAGTAAGAGTTACAAGTTTCCGCTTAATTTTGGCTGTGCAGGAAGTGTAGTATGTTGGGAAACGATGAAGATTAAATAGAAAGCGGTAACGATAGAAAGCATAATGTAATCAGTAAATATGAAAGACCAGTGAAAAATATCTAAAAGATGCATTTTCGGGATAAAATTTGATAAAAATATGAAAAACCAGTGAAAAATTTTAAAATATGCATATTCAGGTAAAATATCAGACCTTATCGAATTGAGTAAGGCATGAAAACACTTGATTTTTTTGTATATTGCATTACAGATAATTTTTATTAAAATTTTGGTTAGGTTGCCGCCAAACTTGAATTTTCTCGCGTGATAACTCATCGAATTTGATATTAGAAACTAGAAATTACAGCCCTGAAACTCGGAATTACAAAAGGCAATAATATTCGGAAACTAACTAATTTTTTAAATTTATTGTCTATCTCCTATACCTCGGCTCTTTTAGATGTCATGAATTTTTGTCGCCTCACTTTTTGTAACACTGGTTCACACGGGCGTCCAGCATTTCGGCTTTCGTGACCATATTCAGCGGTAATCATTTCTGATGGATGAGTGGTAGATTAATTGAATGAAAGTATTTGAAACTCAGTTTGTAAGTTGCTGCGATGAATCATACAGAATTGTATCGCTGGCATTTTAAAATTTAGGTCTTTAAATATTTTATCCTATCTGTGAAATACAATAAAATATTCAGTTTTTTGGTCATCTTTGCTGAGTTATTGCGGCTGAAACTGCGATGGGTAATGCTATAATTAATATAAAATACAAAAATAAAACTAATTTTAAAGGCGAACTAAGCTTGCCGAAGGAAAATCTTTTTTATCATATCTTTAATCTTCATCGGTTCTCAATGTAGATAGCTTTCATCTTTGTCCATCGGTATCTTAATCTTAATCAAAACTCCCAACATCCTTAGATGTTTGGTGCAAAAAAGTAACTTGATATTTCAAAACATCCGGACCTCACGTTTCGTTCATTTTCTTTGTCCTTTCTGCATTGGCTGCATCCCTCATACATTTAGGTACATAAATTATTCTAATGTTTGTATTTCATTCGAATTATTAGTCATCATATAATGCTCGGGGTAAAGGCACAGGTTTTAGCTTTAGCACTGTTCGCAGAAAACATTATGATTTCTCTATTTTTTAGCCGTTCGTATAGATTTCACTTATTTACCCTGATGAGCATCTATACTTTTTACCGAAAACTAGTCTTTCATTAAAATTTATCATTGATTGATTTTCTTGACATTGATATCTTCCACAAATCTTCTTAATTGTAGCATTATTGCGCAGTCGTTGTGTTTGTGTTTATATTATCTTCCCTTTTGTTTATTTTCTCCCTATAAGAACTCTCGGCATTTTCTTTGAGAGCAGATTTTTTTCTTTACATTTTGTAGATTATGTGATGTTTATGTGTAATTTATGTTTTGTTTTTATTTGTTTATGTTATATATATATATAAACAGAGTTGTCAGAAAATTCCTACTAAAGATCCTACTAAAAGTTGCATTTCATTTTTAATTTCCAGCATCCTACTTTTGACGAAGATTCCTTTCTCTACCATTTTCAATTATGCACAGCAATTTTTTCCCATTAAAAATTTAGTTTACAAAAAATTTTAAATATAATGTTCCTTTTGGCAAAAAATCTTCAATTAATAATGCCTCTTCTGACATGTAAATCTTAAAAAACAGCTAATTGTTTTGTGATAAAGACTCCTTTCTTTCAATTTATTGACAAAGATTCTAGCCATATTGTTACTGGTAATCAGACATTGTGAGAATACAGATCTTAAAAAGTATCATGTTAAAGGTCCAAAATTCAGACCGATTTTTCATGTTTCTCTTCCTTTCATACTGCATAAATTACTGAATAATATTGATGATTTCTGTTAAAAAACTTCTAATGCTTTTCTATCCCCATTGAATTTTTCATTGGTGGAAATGGAATCTTTATTACCTTTTTGAAAAAGTCTCTTTCCTTCCATTATAATAATTCCGAATGTTTTGATTCTTAGCTTTTCTAATATTAAAATTGCATTAGTAAGACTTAAAAGTAAATTCATCATCACTCCTATCGACAAAGCTTCCAATAACTATGCTTTTTATTTGCAAACAGCATTACTATAATCTTCTGGATAAGGAACTTCAAAATTCAGCAACATATAAAAGTCCAATTTAATATGAGTAAAATATCAAAAAAAATTCTTGCTTTCTATAAATTCTTCAAAATTAGAAATTTAATTATTTTTTCTTATATATTACTATTAATCCAAAATTTCATAAAATATATTTCTTATCGTTTTATCATCTTGGAATTTCTTCATACATGAAACAACCTGGTTACATTTTCTTCAATCTGTTAAAAAATTACTGAATGTCATTTGTTCAGAAGGTTTCACTTGGATTATTAACAATAATAAACCGGTTATTGATTTCATTCACAATAATAAGGACAGTATTTCTTCTATTGAGACTTTTGACTTCAAGATCTTTTACAAGCATTCCTTTAGCCACTCTTCGAGAGGTGCTAATCCTTTCTGATTACAAAAGTATTCTCAATATTTCTTTTGAGTATTGGGATAAATTATGAATTTTGATATTTAATAATTTTATTTACAATGCAGGAAAGTATTTTCTCCAATCACATGCATTCCTCAAGAATCTTCATTTTCTTCTATTAAGCTAACCCTTTCCTTCATTATTTGAGAAGAATTATTTACTTCTTCACTCCTCAGGATTTCAGATTCGTAGATGATCTTATTGTTTTTAATCATGGATCATTTAATATTACGGCAAAATATTTATCCTTCAGCCTTGCTTCTAAAAACAAACTGTAATCAGTTTGAAGCGGATTTTAAATCTGGATATTAAACTTGTTGATAATAACTTTTGTATCGATATTTTGACAAAAAAGAATGGATTTTAATTTTTGTGTCAACCGACTTTCATATTTCTTCAATATTTCTATTAAGATTTATAGAAACTATTCTCTCTCAATTTTCTCGCATTAGATCTATTTGTTCGAACGAAATTTCAAAAATCTAGACAATTAAAGCTTTGTATGTATCAACTTTTAAATAATGGTATTCCCGAAAACTTTGTGCGAGATATCTCACAGGATACGGAGACTACTGAAAAACCTCTTTCCCCTTATCTTCCTTTTCCTCTGTTTGGCAACAGCTAATAACTGGTTTGGCGTTCATCTCCTCGTGTAGTCACGGTAGTTTCTGGCCATGGTAAGCGTATTTCGCTTTTTATTTTATTATTTTGTATGTAACGTGTTTTTATTTATTTTATTCTAGGTCTTGTATTCATTTTTTTGTATTTGTATTCGGATTTTTTGTTTTGATTCTTTTTAAATCTTCTGAATGTATTTTATTCAAGAATTCTCCATTTTTATTTGTCTTGTGCTTTAGAGGGATGACGCTTTTAACGGATTTCGTTTTGTCGTTAGCAGAAAAAAGCACAAATTGATATCATGAGCAGCTTCGCTTCCTGACGATGCACTCTTGATTTTTAATGTATTTTTGCCATTTTGTCTTGACTGTTTTGAGTTTTTTGTCTTGTGTTTCAAGTTTTTGATATATATATATATATATATATATATATATATATATATATATATATATATATATATATATATATAT
>BGPR01007757.1:404-26211 GCA_013235015.1 Araneus ventricosus
ATAATATAAAGCAGAAAATACATGTATCTGTCTGTCTGTCGGTCACAAGATCTCCTCCTAAACGGTGTGCCGTAGCGACATGAAATTTGCACAATACATTCTAGAGCACGTTTCTAGGTCAACGGTGCTATTTTAAACTTTCAGAGTTAATTAGTTCTTAAGATATTTAATTAAATAACGAAAATTAGCAGCTGTTAAGCCTAATGCTTAGACGTTTTTCTCCAATAACTTCTGAAATATTTATTAGACAACAATTATTTTTATGCCATTTTAAAGAGCTGAAAATTATCTTTTTAATGATGATAATTCTATTGCGATGAAGTGTTTTCTCTGATTGTTATAAAAGTTTAAAAAAATATTTTAACGCAATTTCTAACAATATTTTTTTATTCTTATAGAAATAAATTTAAGCCAATTTACTGTTTCGCGCGCGGGCTTTTGCCAGTGTTAAAGTTAATATACGAAAATATTGTTTTCTTTGCGCATAAACAACAAAGTAGAATTTTCACTTCCGGTTTCAGGTTGTGGTATTTACACCTTTTAAAGCGGTTACACAGTGATCCAATGAAGTCTTGATAAGAAATTTGCAGGAACGGACATAGGATATGTGATTTTATCATAAATTCAATATTTTTGACTACAGACAATAATTAAATAATTAACAAAGAAAGGCGTATTGACTCAGCGATATGCGATGAAGATTACTACTTTATTTTTCAATCAACTATTACGTGATTCTTAAGGAATTCTTAAACATTTGGAATAACTTATTTTTAAAATCAACTGTCATGTGATACTTAAAAAAACGTAAGCATGTGGTATAACTTATTTTTATAGTCAAACATCACGTGAACATTAAGAAAACCGCGATTATGTGATCTTTTTGAGAAAATAAATAATTTATGGAATAATAACTGAAATTACTCAACTCGACGCTTGATTTTCATTTTTTGAAGTTTGCAGTCTATTAAATTTTAGTTATTTACAGTTGTATCTTTTCCTTATCAGATTTTATTCAAGAAATTGTCGATAAATTGACGCCGGGACAGAAATGTATTGATAGATATGATATAGTTGCAAGAGTTTTTAGATTCAAACTTAGAAACTAATGTGAATTATAACTAAAATGAAATATACGAAGATATATTTTGTTTTACGTATTCTATTGAATGGTGGAAGCGGATGACATATAGCATGGTGGATGATATATTTCACAGATTGTAAGCACCTAATGATACCATTGAGTACAATGATGTAATTTACAATAACAGAGAATATATGAGGAATAGAGAATGGTTGTTGAATTGTTAATTTTGGTACTGAATAATGAAAGTTTAGGTCAGATAAATGAAAAAAAAAATGTCGTATATGAAGGGAGGTGTTACAAAATATCTATCTGTAGATACTCTAATGGGCAATAACAAGTAACATCATATCCTGTAGAGTTCTTCAACTCCTCTGATTTGTCAGGGGTACCTTCCGACAAGATGAGATTTAAAGTCGATGTGCAGTACTATTCATACGTAATCTCGATGTACCCAGACTTCGCATTGGCTCACAGTTACAAATTACACACCTAGGTACAAATGTTGTGCGAACTACTGTTATGACTGGCACAGCGAGAGGGGAGAGTATTTTAATTCCACGCATTCTGATAATACCGAAGGATTTACCATCCAAGTTTAAAAGGTAACAATTGCCTTTAAAATTAGCATTCGACAGGCACTCAAAGGGACAGGCGAACATTTGGAAAAACAGTATTTTTCCCATGGGCAACTATATATGGCGTGTTCACGTGTGTTCAGCCACAAAACCTCTACATCCATGCAAAAAACGAAGAACAAAACACGTAGTGTACAAAAGTGTGTTAGCATAGATAAACGAATTACCTAACTATAACAGCTGACACTCCGCTTAGTCGTTCAATTATGTATTATCATTCGTCAAAACTTTTAATTTCCCCTTTCAACATGTAACGAAACATTTACATTCGTGAATTTAAAAAATTTAATTCAAATTCTTCGCGCACGAAGTCGCGGGTAACAGCTAGTATTGAAATAAATGGTACACAAATTTATAAGTAATTTAGCTTAAAAGTCATTTTTATGGACAAAACAGAATAGATTTTGTGTGACTGTATGTAGAGCTGAAATAAACTCATTCCAACATTTTTTTTAAAGTTTTACAGATATACCGTATATAAACTAGGTAAATTAAAAAGGATTTTTATCAACAACTTTCAATTAACATTGTCGTTAATAAATTATAAAAATTACGACTGTTGGAAGCGAATTTTCAACTGTTCTTTCCCATGGAATGAAAATGACTGATGCGAGTAATTGTAATTAAAGGAAAGAAATAAAATTACGATACGAACATAATCGAATTTACACAGTATTGAGCTAAGGAAGATATTTGCAACGAAAAAAAGTTATTTTTATAGAAATTGGGATAATCGGATATTTTATTGCACTATTTCACCAACAAAGCAAAATATTAAAGCAGATCGCAGCTTTCTTGCTTTGAGTAACTTCAATATAAAGCATAAATTATCATCAAGTTTCAAAAAATATTTTAATCACACAGAAAAAAATTTAATGGCATGAATTATTATTTTTTCTTAGAAATAAATGTAGCACCTACTCCATTTAATAACCTCCTCCTCTAAATTAGTGATGAATAAAAATATTGAGCTAAAAATGTCTTATAAATAAAATAATTTCCCTACATGTGTATTTATATTAACCTTATACTTCATGGTGCTTTCATGTTTTGCATTTTTTACTGTTAAATCGCACTTGGGTAAATCTTTATAAACGAGAGTAAAAGTAATTCGAGCGGAAAAAAATAATTGAGAATTTTTTAAAAATTTAATTTAAATTAGCAATTACTTACTTTCATTTTTTTATTAACTAACATACATCAAGCAAATTTCGAATTATTTTTTATTAACTAATTAAAATATTTACAATTAATTTTAAAAAGGGCAAAATAGAAGTTATGCAAAAACGTACCACTGGGCAGTGTAATAATATAAGTTACAGCATCCTCCCCATGGTTACAATGCTTAAGTTGCTATTGCTTCTAATGAAGTTAGACATAAAAATAAAGGCTATGGAGGGTTTCTTGACGAGAAAATACAACAGCCTATCTCTCAGACAATTCTATGCGATGATACTTCGATGTAATCATCACGCAAGATTCTGAGAAGCTTTAAAAAATATCCCTCCAGTTTATGTCATTTCCGATGGACTACAAAAAAAACCCCCAGAGTGTGAATTTATAATCAGACAAATAAATTCGTTTTTTTCCTGGTAAGTACTTCACGCGAAAATAATATGCTTCTCAAGGCTCGTTCATTTCCAGTATTATACATAAGCTCTAGTACTATACAAAGCTGTGTAGTAGCTTGTCGATCGATAAAAAAAGCAAACACCTAACGCTATACAGGACAGAAAATATTTTTGTCGCATATATCAGAAAAAAATGCTCAGTTATGAATATTTTAAGATATTTCTATAAAATTGATCGTTTGATAAGCCAGTCTGTACCTAAAATAGTTATTCCAAATTACAAGAAAATTTCTGAAAATGCACGAAATAATAAAATTTGTTGAAACTTCCCCTCAAAATTGCAAAAGTTATTTATATATTGCAAAATTAACTATTAATATAGCACGCCTTTTACTAAAATTGTCTCCGGCCATTTATACTTATGAAAAAATAAAATATATTCATATATTTTTTTGTGCTTTTAAAAATTAAACGTTTGTGCAGCTAAGTAAGAGTTATGTTGAGGAGAAATTTGAATACTTGAAAAGATAATGCTAGTAGATCACGAATTAATTTTTAAAAGTAAGTTATATAAACTTAGTCAAGTAGTAGTCAAATTCCATATATTTAATTTCCTTCAAAATGCATTATAAAAATCATTTTATAAATAAATAATTTCATATATTTCATAAAATCGATTGCGTTTTTCAGAGGCAACACAAAATCGATTAGTTGTACGAACAAGCTAAAAGTAGAAAATCTTTCAAATAATATTAATACAATAAAAAAATCGATACAGGTTTAACGTTTCCTTGACGACTCTACGAAGCAATGTTTGCTGCAAGTTTCAAAACCGTTTATAAAACCAAAATCAGCTCATTTTACAGCAGCCTGAAATTGTTGTCTTGTAGCTTAGCCGACTTAATATTTTAAAAATCGTTTGTTTAATAAACGAAACAAAAAGTTATTTTGTGGCATCATAATAAGTAAACATTTTCAATCATAATCATTCTTATCACTTTTTATTGAGTTTGAAATCCAAATGCGAAAGACTTTGTTTGCTGAAATGGATTTTAATATGAATTCCATACCAAGTCAACTCGAAAGAAATTATTCAGTTGGAGAAAGCGAGAAAGAAATTTATTGTATCTGTCGTTCATCTAACATTAACACTTTTATGATATCTTGTGACAATTGCCAAGAATGGTTTCACGGCTACTGCGTCGGCGTCGATGAAAAATCTGCCAAAAATATTGATCTGTATTTTTGTAAAAGCTGTCAAGAATTCAACACCAACCTGAAGACGACTTTCAAAACAAAAAGGCAATCGAAACGGAAACATAGGAAACCAATCAAAAAACGGAAGACCCAGAAAAGCGAAATTTTGGAAGAAATTACAATAATTTCCAGAGCAAATTCTTATTCGTTCTTACAAACAAGCATCCAGAACAACGAAACTTCTAAAAATTGCAAGGCGAATGAAGAAGGAACTAAAATGGCGAACAAGAATGGTACTCGTCTAACTGATCAACATCAAATCATAAATGATGCAGAATTAGCATCCATTTTCGAAATGGACACAAAGCGTCGGAAAGCTAAAACGATAGCCAACGAAAACCTTAAACAGCAGCAAATTGATAAATTTGAAGATAAAGTGAAGAAAATTAAAAAACAGCCACCGCCGAGACAGTGCTATGGCCCCGAATGTGTAAGAGCAGCTAGAGACAATTCCAAGTACTGCAGTGACGAATGCGGCATAAGGCTTGGTAAAAACCGAATTCTGGAGATTCTTCCCGCCAGAATAGAACAAAGAAAAATTCTTCCATGTGCAGCGGATGAATCGAGCGGACGCAAATTAGCTGAAGTTAGACAGCAACAAAAGATAATCCACAAGAATTTGGAACTAATTGATGTAAAAATCTCGCAGCTTTTGCAGTTGGCTCATAAATCACGAAGTTCTAAAGATATGGTGTATTTGGATGATTACGAAGAGGAACAACCGACACTAGACTGCAAACTGTGCGGAGCTGAAATTCCTACTCGGATAATAGTCAAACATCTAGAGAGCTGTTATAAGAAACAAGAAAGAAGACTGATGCTAACTGGAACAACGACAAAGCCAGATGATGAAGAATGGGATATCTTCTGCAATCAGAAGATGGGCCGTCAAGGGTAAGCATTAATTCCAAAACATTTCATTAAATAATCTGGTAACTTAAATTAAATATGCTAATTAGAAATTATTTATGCATTCTACCCTTCATATTCATAGAGCTTCGATGACTTCTTTGGGAGTTGGAATTTTTCAAAGAACTCCATTTTTGTTTTATTTTCGAAGTGTAAACATTCAAGTAAAAACTAGAGAATAAACTTGGAAGATAAAGAAATTAATATAGTGTTCAGGAAATTTAATAATGATATTAAATAAACAAATAGAAATAAAAATGTTAAGAAAATCCACGTATAATAAGATTTAAAGAAATACTAGTCTGCAAAAAAAAAAGCTGCAATAAATTCTGCAGAGAACATTTTATGATAATCTCTTTTTAAATCCGAAGAAAATCTATTTAAGTTTGTCTAAGTTAACAGTCTGAGCAAGCAAATAAACTAAGCAGTGGATAGCCAGTCACGTGGTTAAAAACACGGCTAAGTTACAGAATGTTTGTGCATCGATCAAGTTTAGGATAGAAATTCACTTGCAATGAAAACAATGTGGAATTGAAATAATGTGAAAAAGCCTTATATATTTAAACAATTTAAAAAGTTTTTCCAGTAGCAGAGAATTGTGATGTGAAGAAGAAACGTAACATTTTCTAGCTAGATTGTAGATTAAAGAAAATAGTGTTCAGCAACGGATTCCGAGACTACCACTTTTGGACGATTTTACACCGGAAAGGGGTGTTAGGTAATGAGTCATATGAGCGCGTTTCCAGACTTCTTTGTTGGATCACGCTCAGTAAAATGTAAACAGCACCCTTCCATTCTTCACTTTCCCCCTATTTTGATGAAAATAACTCCGCCCGGCACATGGGCAAAAGCGCGGAGGGTTTTCGAATCCGTTGCTAAGCAATAATGAATCGTCTAAACGAAAATAGTATTGTTTATTGCATTTGTTCATAAAGTTTAATAAGGGATTAATTCTCAGTCTACAACGCAGTCCAAGATCATTCAAAATAAAAACTCAAATTTCTAGAAAAGATCCAATTTTATGAAACAAATAAGATACATTTCCATAGGGTCCCAGTCGCCGCCAAGCCTGGATGTTGGCGCTCGCCAAGAGCTATCGCTAAAATTTGGCGAGCTATTACTAAGATTTGGCAGGTTTTTGCCTGTGGCCCCGCTAACGAAAAACGCATCTGAAATAATACTATTGGAAGCTGCTTCCTTTGAAACATTTGCAGATGGTGACTTTTCATAAAGTGTCTTTAAATTTCGAACTCCTTATCTACCACGTTGCAAAACTCTAGAGTTTCATAAATTTTTCATTAGTTCAAGAATTATTCATTTTCTCACTTGAAGTTAAGTACATGAATGATTTAGTTTCTGCTTGAAATATCACGAATTTGGCTCCCACAGTGTCGGATATTAACCCTGCGACTGAATATCCCGCGATTTCCGCAAGTCAATTGGTTTACTTAGTACGTTTAAAAAGTTGAATCATATTATACTAATAAAGCCCTGGTATGTAAATAACAATTCGCTTGGTTCAGCGGTATTTGAACATGTTTTAGAACATTGCTTCTGAATAGTAATCCAAAAAAATTGTGCAGTCAGAGGGCTAAATTTATTATAACATATTTGGACTGTAAGACTATTGAAATGCAAATTTCAGTATTTCTCAGTGAATGAAGTTACAGATATTTTAAGTTACACGTGATTATCAAAGATGCATTTAATATTTCTCAAAATAAATAAATGCAGTTTTGTTCAAGTTACGGTCTTGAGTTTCGAGATAAGTAGTACAAGTGACCGGTTCTTTCGAATTTAAAAAAAAAAAAAAAACGTTTGTTCACCATTTCTTTTTAATTTTCTTCCTTTTCTCTTCTTGAAACCAAATATATGGCTATACCGTGGACTTAACTTAAGCCTATGTGATATACAGTACTAAATGGGCCTGTCGCCGGAATAATTTTAGAAGTAACTGCGCGAATTGCAGTAAGAAAAAAATAGAAGTGACGTCAGTGTAAGACCACATGCAGTCAAATGACATGCGCAGTTGAATTTTTCATATGACTGGTGTCACGTGAAACGACTTCATTGGTTTCTGAATTAATATCTCGTAGTTCATATTGGTACACTTTGATAACTTCTGGATTGGACTTATTGATAACCAAAAGGCCGAGAAAACTATGTTCATATTCGCATTTCGCCGAAGCAATATTTTTCTACAATTCCATATCTATGTTTGCACTTTTAATAGAGAGTTTGTAGTGTACAATTATTTCGATGCAGTCAAACCTATTACTAACATTCGCGCCTGAAATATGAAACGTTTCGAATATGAAACGTTTTTGAAAAACAACCCATGTTAAATGTTTTACTTATTTCGTACATCATGGAACTATGAAAATGGCTATGACGTCAAAGAATTTCATTAAAATTCAGCTCGCGGAAAATCGTTTGGTAAAATAAATGGATGAAGGAAAGGAGGAAGAAACGAATGCAGCGAAGAGGTTTTAGGGAGAAACATTCTGTACTAATAATAAATCATTTGGTATCACTTCCTCAAATAAACAAAACAACTAAAACTATATTTAAGCTTTCCATGGATAAAAAAAAATGCCCATGAATTTATTACTCAATCCAATACAAATAAATTGTGACATTACTGCATTTTAATTCTTTCTCTCTCATAAGCTTTTAAACCAATGTTAAATTTTCCTTCTTTTCATCATGCTTCTCTCAATAGGTTCTGCAAACAATTGCGGGTTTTGTGTCCTTTCCACAACAAGGACTCCAGAGACGAAGAGGAACCCTGTGGTTATCCTTTGCAGATGAACTTGTCGCAATGCGAAGGCAAATTCTGCGGTCGCCCCATCAAAAACTGTTCCAGGCACCCAAGCTGCTGGGAAGACATTTTCCGAGCAGAATTCGACATGGAAAAGCTGCAACTGCTACAAAAACTCAGCGAGCTGGAAAGGGAAGAACTGCAGCTGAGAAGAAATATGGCCGCCAGAGGGAACCTCATTGCACTCATGTTGCATAACACTATAGTACACTAGAATAGTACACTAGGCAATTTACATTTTACAATGAAAATTTGAAAGTTCCATTCTTTGAGAATAATAGAAGAACAGATGAAAATCAAGTAGAATTACAGCGCTGAAAACCTAAAAGTAAAACCACACTGCCAAAAGAAGAAAAAAAAAATCGTTTGTTTAGTTTTGAAACAGATTATTGATTAGAATAAGGCTTCCAACAAATAATCGAACATTGGATGTCACATATGTAAATGCTTCTTAAAATTCAAAGTAAATTATAATTCAGGAAAAATGAATTGATTAGGTAGTATTTTATTTTAAAACGCTTTCAATGTGTAATAAAGTGTTCAGTGGTTATTGAACGCTGAAACCTCGTGAGCGGCTGTAAAATATTTGATTTATATAAACAAATGTAAACATTTAGAATGGTGCTTTCACTTTGCTTATATTGTATGTGTGTTGAGAACTTGCGCTAAATATGTGTTTGAATTAACGAAAAGCGTTTAGATGTTGAAATATAGTTTAAAATTTAAAAACGAGCCCACTCAGATGAAAAAAAAAATGAAACATTTATGCAAACTACGATTAGATAAGTTTAAAAAGCCAGAATTTTGAAAAATTCTTAAATGATAACCAGAGTAAATATATAGGAACGAAAGATCATAAATAATTAAAATTGTTCCAAGGACGTGCGATGAATTAAAGTGAAAATGGAACAAACGATTCACTAATTCCATTTGAAAATATAAAATAAGCAATAAATATTTAAGTAGATTGTTTGGGGAAACATAAACTTCATTTGTTGCTGTCTTTATAATCATTACGTTTAAACTGCAATTCTTAATTAGAATTTTCACTAATTTACAGTTCAATAACTTTTGTTGCAAAATAGCTACCGAGATCGGAATGAAAAAATAACACATCATGTCTACACTAATGTTCCTTAAACATCGATACTATCGAAGCCAAGTCGATAGTATTGGGTTTTCGGAACTATCGACTGAAACAATCGATAGTTTCAAAACTATCGATAGTATAGATAGTTTTCTCCCGTGCAATACTATCGATAGGCGCATTTTAATTCGATAGTTTCAAAACTATCGACTGGAAGAACATCTATCGATAGTATCGCCGGGGAGAAAACAATCGATTTTGAAATTATCGACAGTTTGGAAAAACTATCGACTGCACTATTGATAGTTGAACTATCGATGTTTAAGGAACACTAGTCTACACATCTTAAAAAGTGTGTTTCATTGCCAAAGTTTTCAAGCAAGACAGATGAATGAACAAATCGTTTAATGATATTTAATTTCAGTTGAAACAGAAAATAATATCCAACCAGTATCTTTCAGAATCTCAGTGATTGGAAGATCTATCATCAGACTTCGAAAATACATCCATTTGGGTGATAAAGGTAAGATATCAAAAAAAGAAAAGTTCAAGAAGAGTTTACTAGAGTATTGACGTAGATATGTCAAGTTATCTTTAGTAGCATTGCATCCACCTCAACTACCGACCTTTGTAATGTAAACTCATTCGATACTGATGAGCCTCGGTGAAGTTCAAAAATAAAAAAGTTACGATTTCAGGTAGTTTACGATTAAGATAAGGTTATGTGTCAGTTTAAAAAGGGGAAAATAACATTTTCAATGAAATTGGAAGCATTAAAAAAATATTAAGGTCATCATCGATTCAACTCGCCAGAAACCGTTAAAAGTTAAGCGTCAGGAGTTTAATTTTTTTTGAATAAGGATCAAAATGGTATTGAAGGGGTTATTTATTAAAGAGGTAAACAAACTGTTCTTTGGCGTTGATATGCAGGTGACGGAAATTTTAACTTAGAATCACTAAATTTGAGGGAAGATATGTCATTCAAAAGCACAGCTTAATATACAAAATAATCCATCCGAAAGATCTGGATAGTAATATAAAGTTATATAGATTGTTATATAAATAGTTATATAAATACTGGATGGTAAAAGTTCTTATAACAGTAATGAACAATTTTGTTCCCTCGACTTTCTCGTGTATTATATAGCTCGTTTTGTGTTTAGCTACATCGTATAATGAAAAATATAGTGAAATACATTTTGGCAAAAACTTCTTCCCAACGATACTAGAATGTTCAAGACTGTTTATCGTTACGTTGACACGTTGGGAACAAATTAATAATTTCTAAATTGTTTTCGAAAATCTAAAAACTTTCAATTCTAATAGTAATTGCAAGAGTGGAATTTGCTACCGTAAATACTCTAATTTTAAATATATTCTTCAAGATAAAACTATTTTAATGAAAAGGACAAATCAAAATTAGATGTGGATTTCACATTTACTTCGTATCGAGCGAAACACCACAAATGAATCTTTGTGACCGTTTCCAACGGCTTCTTGACAAGTACTTCGAATGAAATTTTCAAACTATTTTTTTTTTTAATTTTCAATCGTTCAGAATATTTCTTCGATTCATTTCATAAGATGTTTAAGGATTCATAGAATCCTTTAAAATAGAAAAAATAAAACAAAGAATAAAATTCCATTTTCGAAACCGAATTCTTTTTAATTTTGATGCATTCCAGATAAAACGCAGCTAATACCTTTAACAGTAGACATGTTTTTCTTATAGATGTCAGAATTATGACTGAACGTTTCTTGAATTGTTCTGTGAAATTAAAAAAATTAAGTTCCAAATCACTTTAAAAAATCTATACAGAATTTTTCAGATCGATGGATTCGCACAGTGTATGATTTTCTAATATTCGCAGTTCCGTCAGAAATCGAGGATGTAGAAAAAGTGCTAATGCCTTTGTTTTTCAGCTTCAACAAAAAATAACAGGAAGTTTAATATTATTTTAAATTCTTCCTGAAATGTGTAAATAGATTTAGTTTTCAAGACAATGAAATATTGAATCACGGGAAATTTCCTTTACGTTAAGTTTGACATATATGACAACATGTTTTTCTACAGGAAATTTGATTGAAAGCTTTGAAAGAAAATCTATATTTACACAGAAGCTGCTGCATTTGTTACAGCAATATATCACATAAAAATATTAAAGAAGTTTTATTTTTTGATTCAGAAATACTAATTGAATGGTTAATGGCCAAGCTGAAAATGAATTCCACACATATTTTTACATTTAAATAAAAACATTCTTTTAAATTTGAAGATATCTAGTAGAAGTATAGAAAAAATCGTTTGGAACCAAAAACATTTTTATAGTCGTAACTACAAAACAATAAGGTTTATTACAATTCTATACATGATGTCAGCTTCCGTGTTACATAAAACAATTCGGTAAATATTTTTAGAAATGAAAGCATCAACTACATTTAACAGGAAAAAAGTGATTCAGTTTAATTGCTTTACTATCATATTTGCATATTGCTGCAACATTTTAATATGCAATGGGGAATCTATACTTATAAAACGCAATTTTTGTGTGCATGTGAGCGCGATGTCCAGACGAATATATAGCACTCACAGCCATGAAATTTAGCACACAGGTAATGGTACTGGTGATTCAATGCACCTCGAAGCCGGAATTTTAAAATTTAATCGAGAACATTTTTTATTTAATGTTTTGGGTGATTTTTCGCACTAATTTCTCAATAGCATGGCTTTGAATACTTGGAAAAAATTAATTACACCATCTGAAAGAACAAGCGATTTCCGTTCTAATGAAGTTTGTTTTGTACGTCTGAACGTAATTGACTGAATTTTGAAATTTTTTTGAAAAATAGTCACTTTTATGTTAATTTTTTATTCGGTTTTCTTTAAATTCTAGCATCCGCCTTTCTAATAACGCTATCATTTTTAATTTTTTTCAGCTTATAGCTGGGACGTTTCTGTCGGATTTAAAACAAGAACCGTTAAAATACATTTTCCCGTTTTTTTTAAATTAATTTTTCCCTGATCAGTTCATTTTTTTGCTAGCGACCTTTCCCAACGAGACATTCTCCGGAGCACTCCCGGAATGCATTGTTACAATTTCATTGGCTGGTACGTGACCTTCCTCGCGGCAGGTGACGTCATTACTTTCCCGTTCTGCGAGGAGATGATTTATTTACTCGATGACTTCGATTGTTATTTTCAAGCGTGTTTTAACTTATTTTTTTTCTTTCATACTTCGCTTGCGGTGTAATGAATTTCACATTGTAATTTTAACATTGTTTTGGATTAACGGTACTCGGCACTGTTTTCAGCAATTCAAATATCATTGTTGAGAGGAAAAGAAGCGGGCAACCTAATAATATATATTTCTGTTTTGACTTCGTTTTTAAAAGTTTCATTTATATAATTGTTGAGGGCTTTTTTTATTTGTTGAAGTCCTGATTTTACACGGCAAGCTGATCTATTTCCATTTTAGCCCTTGTTTTTTGCGCCATTACAACATTACTTCACGTACCAGGGCGCTGGAACCTCTGCTCTATTGCACCAGGAAGGTAGTGGAAAATCGGTTACAATTCCATCTTTTGTAAACAGAAACAACGTTTTAAAAAAAGGGCGCGAAAACTGTTCAATTTCTGGATATCTTCCGAAACCGAAATACAACTCATTTTTTCCCCACAGAAATCGGAGCTCTGTATGATGCTTCAAGTGTTGTTTGACTTCCAACGCATCACTCAAGAAACTCGTTCCGATAGAAAGTGTCTTGTATATTTAAGTTGGCTGATAGGGAAATGTGACGATAGTTATATGGAAAGAGTTCTTTCCAGAACAAAATATTAAAACACGAATTGTAAATATCGAGGGTCAAGGTTACAATGATTATGTAACGGAACGTTTTAAATTTAAATAGTGTGAACAGTTGTTTACAGTTTTAAATAATATATTTAATAAATTTTCATTTAAAAGTAGCCTTCGCGCAGTCCAATACTGCTTATGTGGTCTTCGACACATTAAAGGGAAATTGCTTTTGCTTTTCATCACTTTAAATTTAAATAAAGAAACGGTCAAGGCGTTACATTTCACACGTGAGGAACAGATATTAAGATTTGTTTACTTTTATTTAATTCGACATCATCTCATGTTTGTAAAGTTGAATTTGTAAAAAGTTTTTCACACATTTCCTAATGCGCTCGAGTTCTTGAATGTTGTACATTTGTGAGTTCCGTGACAATACAATACTTTAATATTTAACAAGTTAATTGAAAATTAATCGATTAACTGAGAGTTAACTTTAATTAAATTCGATTCCATACGAGAAGCGCCATCTGTTAGGGAATTAAAGAAAAAATGCATACAAGATTCCATAATATTTATAATTAATGAATTATAAAACATATTCAAGAGTCAGAAATTGGAAATAATAAAAAGTAGTAACACACGCTTTTATTAGCGTATTAAAAAGTAGAAAATTATTTTATCAAATATGGGGTCCAAACAAAATCACAAAAGCCCATTGCACTGTAAACAAACCTCGATGACTATAAGAAAGAAAATCTCAAAAACATTTCATTAACATATTATAAATGGATTAAAATTCCAATTTATTTGAGTATTTCTGTCAATTTTAAAATTTGATCTTATCGATTTTTAATTCGATTAAAATAAAACACAAGTCTAAAAGAACATACCAATACGTTCATTGATTTAACAGATTTGAAGTTTGTTTTCTAAAGTTTGAGCAGAATGTGTTCGTAGGAAATAAGAAAACAGAAAACGAATTTTCAAGTCACAAATAATGCATCTAGGATAAAAACTTGAAAACTAAGTAGATATGTCTAAAAGAAGGTAAAAAAAATTTACAAAATAGACTAGGAATTCAAATTACTTAATGTGCACAAAAAATGGGACATTGATAAAATTTCGATTCTTTAACATGTTTAGTGATTTATTAAAGCAAGGTCTGAAAGTGTGCCAAATAATACACTACAAAAATTGGAACAAGTCCCATTGGCGAGATTATTTGAAGAGACGACAAATGTATCTACAGTATATTTAAACAGGCGCCAACGCTTCTAGCAGACCGCATACAAAGATAAAGTAGAGATGGTAACGATAGATAGAAAATGTCAGTATCGATCGATGATAGATAAATACATTTATCGAAATCGCAATGGCAATTGAACTTGAAGAAGCAAACGCACAAGACAAAAAATATTTTTCTCGCAGAATTTTCCCAAAAGAGGAATTGGGTTATCTCGATTAATTACGTTGGCATTTTATACTTTCTCTTATATGGAGGTACAATGAAGAGTTCTAAACATCAAAAAATTCGACATCGGTCATTTTGATGAATCTTCACGTTTTAGACCTGTCTGAGGCGAAAAAAGTTTTAAAATTATGTTTGTCAGTCTGTAAAGACAAATCGCCCATCGCGTTCAGTGAAGACCGACTTTCCTCATACTTCTTAACAAAGTGCATATACCAACTCGAATAAAAACTAAGGACCTTCGACAAGGCCTGGAACGCTACAAATATTCAGATTTAATATTCCCTCGTAGAACGCGGCGAAGGCCAACAATCTATACTTATAAAAGGTAGTTTTGTAAGTGCGATGTCGAGACGAATCTATCGCACTTACAGCCATGAAATTTGGCACAGGTAGTCTTAATGGTGTCTCAATGTACCTTGAAGCCGGAATTTTAAAATTTAAATCTAGAAAATTTTTATTTAATATTTTGTGTTGTTTTGCAGTTCTTTTCCGCTTATTTCTCAATAAAATCGGTTTGATAGAAGAAAAATAGATACATCGGAAAGAACAAACAATTTTCTTTGTAATGAAGTTGGTTTGAATTTAACGAATTTACTGAATTTTGAGAAATTCTGAAAAATAGTCACTTATGTTAATTTTTCATTTGATTTCTTAAAATTTTGCATCCGACGTTCTTAATAATGCTATCTAATTTCAGATTTCTTTCAGCTTATAACCGGAACGTTTCAGTCGGATTTGAAAAAGAACCGTTAAAATTATCTTTTCCGTTATTTCTTTTAATTTTCCTGATCAGTTCAAACAATTTTTGCTATCTTCTCAGCGAAACATTCACTGAGAGACATTCTCCGTTCCCAGAATGCATTGTTGCATTTTCATTGGCGGCGAAGAACGCAGGGTAGTCATAACCTTTAACTGAATGACCTGCTATTTTCGGCAGTGTCTTAACATGTTCGTTTGTCTCGCATATTTCTCTTAGCTGTACAATACGAAGTTACATGTGTAATTTAAAATTGTTTTGATTAAGTACTGATACTGTTTTCCTAAAATCAATAATGTGCATCTTTTTTGTTTTATTTTTTTCAAAACTTTTCGTGTCATCGTAGGTTTTTCTTCTGTTTTTCATTTGTTGAAGGTCTCGATTCTCCGGGCAACGCCGCGCGTATTGCTAGTGTAAGATACAACAGACGAAAGGGAAATTAATACAATGTAGTAATGATGTAGTCGCCAACACACAATATGGCGCGTTTTGTATCGACATTTTATGATGACATACCAATATGCATTTTGAATGCCTTTTTTTCGACCGATTGAAGCCGAAATTTGATAGGGATCGACAATTTAGTGATAAACTGTGTGCCATATCCAACTGACTATTTTAAGTTTTTTGAGTTATCGTTTTCAGAGAGAAAGGGCCAGCAAGATCTTCCTGTGGTCGGATTTTCATTCAAAAATTTGATAGAAATCATTCTTACACCCTACAAATTTATAATTAATGTATTAAGAATTTGGTGTAAAACAACATACCAAATTTCATCCTCTTTAGCTGTAATCTGTTTGAGTGATCGTTTCCCAAACACGGCATAATTCCAAATTGTGTTGTTGGACTCGGGGAGGTTCAAAACGTGGATTCATCAAAATCTGTTAGAAATAGAATCTCGCGTAGAATTCAAGACCGCCATTAACCCACAGCACCACTCGGTATTTATAAATTAACAAACGTTTAGAAACCAGGTGAGTGTTCTCCTAAACTTACTCGTCAATACTTCCCAAAAAGGTACCTTTGCTTCCTTCCCCCATGGTGGATAAAAAAAAATTGAACCTCACTTTGAATTCGTTATCCAGAATCCTAGCGACATCAGAAGGTTTTTTTCATTATAGTGATTGAAAAATATCTAGGTAAAGAATTACAAAGTGAGATGCACACGATTAAAACGACACTATCGCGCACTCGGTAGGTTTCACTTCTTGCCGTCCACAAGGACAACTGACGTAATGTCTTTCTGCGAGCCAGACATTGTTCCTGTCAGCGTGCGCGTGGATATAGAGGATTGGTTTCAATGATAATTATACAGACTGATTATGACAGTCAACCCTTTTGACGTTTGATTTGAACGAAATTTTATACGGACCTACATTCTGACGATAAAACTTGTACAAAATAAATTTTATCCATCTAGCTATTCAAGTTTTATCTATAGTGTTCGACATGACCGCAGACATACAAGCAGACAGGACTCTCCTGTTGACGAATTTGTCCAAAAATTTGACAGAAACCACAAATTATGTTTTAAGAACATACTCAATTTCCACCCCCGTAGCTCTTTCATATAGTTTTCGAGTTATCGTGTTCCAGACAGACATAATTCCAAATTGTGTTTTCTCGACTCAGGGAGGTCTAGTAAAACGTGGAGATTCGGTCAAAATCTTCGAGTCTCGAATTTCTCTGACGATATAATATCTTTCTCTTTGTATACTTCGTATAAGATATACAGTGAATTCGTCCAAGCGATCGCGGTTAATGTTATCAAATTCGGTTTACATGATCAAAAACCTCTGGTCCCGAACCAACGTATTCAAATGTACAAAAACTTTTTTTAAATGTGATCACTACATCGTTTAATGCTATCAGTTTTGAAGTAGAGAACTGACCGATCCTCTATTTTCAACCAGTGTTAAGGACTGACGTTCGTAGAATTTCGCTCTGACATCGAAACATCTGGCACTCTCTCCCCCACATCCCAGAATTTCGGGGTTTATCTTTCATGGCCTCTTGAAGGTCGGTCCAATTTAGCGGCAGGACGTGATCGTCGATAACTTGTCATCGAACTTCCTGAAGGTATGCAAAGGAAGAGTGCATGAATAATGGATGTCCATTGACGGGGACGTTCCAGTAGGCTGCCAGACTAACAGACTTGGGACCTTCCAAGCGTGATGAGGAAAGATCAAGCATTGAAGTTGATGATTCCGATGGGGACGCAATGTTTGAAGAAAACCCTCCAACGAACGCCAAAAATGAGGCAAGTCTGATATTTTGAAACGCATGTGCAGCATCGACAACAAATTTTAAAAAACAATACGGGTACGATACGAATATAAGGATATAAATTAAGTCAAGCAACAATTAATTTTTAATTAGCTATTTTGAAATAAATATAGATAGTCCTGAGGGAACTGGTTTTTTGTCCTTTTTGTTTCTTTTCCCTGATAGATAAAATAGTTGATTTTCCCCACTTTCATCTATTGGTATCAAAGTTCTTAAGTCCAAAGTGATACATGCATTTATGATACTGTAGTAAAATGTAATGATAAAATTGTTTATTTCAAGAAATTTTTTATGACGAAGTCCCAACGGTCTGTCGTGTAGAGAGTTTCCGATTTTTGTACTGTACTAATGATGTCGCAATTGACAATAGTATGCCATCGTATAAACATTATCATCAACAGTTTATATAGTGGGGTTCTTTTGACTGGGAGCGAAATTGAGACATTCCCCAGCCATTATTTCAAAAAAAAAGTCTCTATTTCGCAACATTTGCTCGACTTTAGAAATCGTTATATCTATCAATTCAATGATATCTTAAAAACCGCAACTAGTTGTGAAAACACTATTACACTGGACAACAACACTATTTGTTCGTATGATTTTAGTATGCTCTTATGTACTCTTTCACGCTCTGAACTCGAAAAAAAACCAATCAGAATTTCATCACCCTTCAATTTTATGCAGCATGAACTCCACTAAAAAACCTCTGTCCACCTTTCTTTTATTTGCAACTTCAGGATGCGGTGTATTTTTCGTTCTTGAAATTTTAACTTGATAATGGTGTTTTATAATGGCACTGAAACCGAATATAATCTCGAAAACCTCTATTACACACTGTTTTCAGAACACTACTGTATATTGCTTACATAGAAAAATGTCATCTTGTGTCAAAAAAATACTTCGAAAAAATCAATTGCCGTGCCAAGATAACGTTTGTTTGAAATTCTCTTACAATTATAATTTTCATAAAGAAAATGTATGTCAAAATTATAACAGGCGATTTTGGATCAAGAATCCTTGCAACGCAAATACGATTCAATGCACGAGTCACTTTGTAAGGACAGATGTTTCTTGCTTGCAAAGCACAGTGAAAGCTTTTGACAAGATGGTGATTTGATATTGTAATAGATGTTGACTTGTTTTTAAGGCTCTAGGACCAGCAACATAACCCCTCAAGAATGGCGTTTGTTTATAGACTCTTCAAAGGTCAGTCAGTTTAAAAGCAGTTCTACACAATGGTAACAAGCACCCTTCGATTCCTGTAGAATGTAAATGTTCGTATGAAAGAAACATACGAAACCGAGATATGTTGATTCAGTATTGAGTACAGAAGCATTCTTGGCATATATGCGCTGACTTGAAAGTGATTGCCATCTTAGTTGGATTCGCAAGCAGGCTACACCAGTTTTGTCTGCTTTCTGTAAAGCAGTGGGACAGCAGGGACAGAAAAAGCACTAATCAAGAAGGTGTGGCCCAAGGACAAAAAAAGGCTTCCTCCATGTTCGGGTGTGAAGAATGAAGAGAACGAACCATTAGTTGCGCGGAAAAATCTCTTGTTCTCATTGTACATCAAATTAGAGGATGAAGAATAATGTTAAAGTTGGATGACTGTGGAGGAAGGGATTTCAGTACTTACAGTCTGAAGTTTTCCAAAGTGAGTGAAGAAAAATTGAAGGAAGCATATTTGTTGGTCAATAGACAACTAATGAAGGATCCAGCATGAGAGTCAACCTACCAAGAAGGAAGCGCGGCTATGGACATCGTTTAGCGAGTTAGCAAAACTTTCGAAATCACTAAAGGAAAACCATGGCAAATCAGCTAACGGTGCTTAAAGACCTACAAACCATGCTGATGCAATGTCGTTGGAAAAATCCATTCAATAGAATTTTCCCTGAAACCGTGGATCGGGGAAGCGATGAGCATGGTGAACGTTCCAAGTAGGATATCTGAAATGGATCGTTACCAAGGGAAATGGAATCCCAAAATGTTACTGACAATTGTTGGACATTGAAAATAGATATTCCCTCAGCTAGCCAGTCGACAGGCAAGATACAAGAAAGTGAGGTTTGTAACATTTTACTGATATGCCTGTGTAAATATTGCAAGCTCAATATGATTTCCATCGTATATATCACTATGTCTACGTGTTCAAAAAAACTATGGGTGATTGAAAAATAGGTTAATAGATTTAATCAGGGCACAAAAATACATGTGATGCTCTTCTTTCTCAAGCAACATGAATTTTTTTTTGTTTTTGTTGTCCAGTGTTATCAGTCATCGAAATCTCACTGAAGTAACCAGGGGAGTGGTCTCCCCTAAACTTTTCGTGTATATCCTAAAAAACAGTGGAGAAAAATAGCTAAACGCGTAAAACGAAAAAAGGTCCCTACTGCAGTGGAGAAAAAAGCTTGGAATCGAAAGCTTGCAGGCGAAGAAGCGGGTAGCGCAAGGAATCCGCAACATTGGCCTCGTGTCATTGTGCGTGATGAGAAAAGCAAAATAGGGCTATTTAAACACTTTTTTCCGGGAATGGAACGAAATTGGCACGGTTCTAGAATTAATGTTAGCTAGGCCCATACCACATTTTAATTAGATCAAAGCCGTAGGGGTTTAGAGTTATAAATACGAAGTATGCGATTATACAGACCGACAGACAGTCAACCTTGACGGATTTGACCCAAACTTTATAATGGACCTACAACCTAGATGAAACTGTAAAAACAAATTTTATCCATCTAGCTATTGAAGTTTTTTAGTTATCGTGTTCAATGGAAGTCGGAGGGACAGATCTCCTCAGACGGATTTTGTCCAAAATGCGAGAGAAACCTACAAATTATGTGTCAAGATCACATACCAAATTTCATCCACGTAGCTCTAATAGTTTTCGAGTTATCGTGTTAACAGGCAGACACATCATTCGTCAAAAAATCTCGAGTTTGAATTTTTTTGAGATTACAATATTTTCTCTTGTATACTCTGTATACGAGAAAGTAAAGAGAACATCCGAGCTTCTTTCTGTATCGCTTAGTGCGCATGGCAAACTGGACGCATAAACGGGGGGGGGGACTTGTTTCTATGCCCCTTTCGTTGCTGCCATCCGAAATCATAGAAAATCATTCAGTTCACCCTTCTCTTAAACTACTTGATTCTCAACTTTTCACTTTTTTTTCGCTTCGTAGTAAAATGCAGAGAATGGGTTCGAAATTTGATAAATATCTACAATTTGGCGGCAAGATCGCATACCAAAAATCATTTATCTGGATTGTTGCGCTTTCAGTTAACGCGTTCACTTGCATACGAACAGACAGACCGACAGTTAATCAACCCATCTGATTTGTTCCAAAAAATTTGATACGGGTCTACAGTTCAAGAATTAAAACCACATTCCAATTCATTTCTTTTAGATCTAGAATCTTTGTCCATCTTGGATCCGATGATCTGTCCATCTTGGATCCGATGATCTGTTCATCTTGGATCCGATGATCTTTTCCATCTTGGATCCGATGATCTTTGTCCATCTTGATCGATGATCTTGTCCATCTTGATCGAGA
Organism: Araneus ventricosus; assembly: GCA_013235015.1. Taxonomy (NCBI): domain Eukaryota; kingdom Metazoa; phylum Arthropoda; class Arachnida; order Araneae; family Araneidae; genus Araneus; species Araneus ventricosus. The sequence goes on from BGPR01007757.1 coordinate 21,633, forward strand.
TCTTTTGTCCATCTTGGATCTGATGATCTTTGTCCATCTTGGATCTGATGATCTTTGTCCATCTTGGATCTGATGATCTTTGTCCATCTTGGATCATGATCTTTGCCCATCTTGGACCATTTGATTGTCTTTTTGTCCATCTTGGATCTGATGATCTTGGTTCATCTGGACTCTGATGATCTTTGTCCATCTGGATCTTGATGATCTTGTCCATCTTGGATCTTCATAGATCTTTGTCCATCTTGGATCTGATGATCTTTGTCCATCTTGGATCTGATGATCTTTGTTCATCTCAGATCTGGATGATTTTGTCATCTTGGATCTTATCTTGGTCCGGATCTGATGATCTTTGTCTCTGACGATCTTGATCTATTGATTTGTCCATCTTGGATCTGGTGATCTTTGTCCATCTTGGATCTGGTGATCTTTGTTTATCTTAGATCTGGTGATCTTTATCTTGGATCTGATGATCTTTGATTATCTTAGATCTGATGATCATTGCTTGCTGCTTTTAGAAATAATCGCGAACACATGAATACGAACGGGAGAGAGAGACAACTGGTGCATGCATTTCGTGCAAAAAATTGATAGAAATCTACTGTATGTTAACCCTCCGACTACGTAATTTTTTAAAATAACTATTTAGATGCAACGTTTCAAACGTGTTCAAATACCGTTGAGCCAAGCGAGTTATTTATATGCAAAGTTATATTAGTACTATAATATGATCCAAAGCTATAAAAGTATTAAGTAAACACATTAGCTTGTGAAAATCGCTGGATGTAGCAGACAATAGACTTGCTTCCAACCCACGGGATACACAGTCAGGGGGTTAAGACCATCTCTCAAATTTCAACAACCTAGCTCGTTGCATTTGAGTTTTCATGTTGACAAGCCAACGGACATAATTCCAAAAATGTGTTTTGACGTAAACTTACGTCCCTCCATAGTGGTCTAATGGGGTGTCGGGAAAGGAAAAAAACGATAACGCTTTTCGTGGTAAAGTTAAACGCTTTTAGCTCAGCAACCAAATAATACAGAGAGTTGGTTGTAGTTTCATTTAACAGAGAAAGGTGGACATTGAAGATTGCAAAAAGAATTTTAGAATTTGGAATTACGGTTTATTCGCAGTCGAGTAGCAAAGTTGGTGAAAATCACGAAGAATTTTGATGACGTCACAGAGACAGATGCGCGCGCACGCAGTGACCAACCTAGCTTCCCGCGCTTTCTCATACCTAACTGTCTGGCGGCTTCAGTCGCTTGCTGCAGTCGGTTGTGAGCTGTATATTAACTGGATTTTCCAAATGTTTCTAGTCGCATAATCTCAGAGTCACAAAGAGTTACTTCAGTCACTACGGGGATGAAATTTGGTATGTGGGCTTTAAACATAATTTGTAGGTTTCTATCAAATTTTGGACAAAATCCGTCAACGGGAAGTCTGTCTGCTTGTATGTATGCGGTCATGTGAACACTATAACTCAAAAACTTGAATAGCTAGATGGATAAAATTTGGTACACAGTTTTATCGTCATGAATGTAGGTCCGTACAAAATTTTGGGCCAAATCCGTCAAAGTGTTGACTGTCTGTTGGTCTGTATAATTTACTTTTGAAAAGAATCCGTATCTCCACGCGCATGCGTACTGGAAGCAATCTTCTGAGCACGCGAAGGTTATGGAGCGAATTACGTCAGTTTGTCCTTGAGACGGCAAGAACGGATAATCGGTACGCATCTCTTTGAATTTGATTCTTTACCTAGATATTTATAATGAAAAACCTGCTGATAGTCAGAGGATTCTGGGTAACAGTAGGTTCGAATTTTTATCCACGCGGGGGGAGGGGAAACGGCACCTTTCTGGGGAAGTATGCGAGAAAGTTTAGGGGAGAACACTCCCGCTGGTTTAGACTCAGGGAGGTCCAAAACGTGGAGACTCATCAAAATCTGGAAGTGGAATTTTTTAAAGATTGCAATACCTTCTCTTTGTATGTTTCGTGTATGCGAAAATAAACATTCTTCTCGCAAAAAGGTTTGCACAAGTTGGCTTCCCCGCAAATCATCGAAACCCACGAAGAAAGTGTTTTTACAGTATGGTAGATATGGATTTTACGAGCGCAATATAAGAGGCGTTCTTCCTCGCGCCACCATTGCAGAGCTAATGCAGAGAAAGCGGACAAGCACCCTCCTGGAGCCGGAGTGACCGGATTATTTTGAGCTGCTGCCAGAAACACTTGCGGAAGAAAATGCGCGCTTATCTCTTCGCTCTCGGTGCTCTTCCGATACAAATGCTCTCCCGCGCCGCGAAACGACTCGCTGCTCTTATCTCTCTCATTTCGATCGGAAGTTGTCGGCTCGGCTCGTTTTTTTCCCCCGCAACTGCGCCTGCAAAGAAGAGGGTGGAGAGACAGAAGAGTTGATGCCGTAGGGAGGTCGATTCCAACATCCAACGACTACAGTCCACGACCAAAGGGATATTTGTTTCCCCAAGGTTCCCTTTTCACTTTCTCGTATACAAAGTATACAGAACGCCGCCCCATGCCCAATGCCATTACAGCACTCGGACCGGTTGATTGGACATGAGACGGAAGATACAAACCACACCCCACATAGGGACCCACAAGGCCCCCCAACAGGGTGCCGCCCCCCGACAAAGAGAAAGTATTGTAATCGTCAAAAAATTCGAACTCGAGATTGTGACGAATCTCCACGTTTTAGACCTCCCTCAGTCCGAAAAACGCAATTTTGGAATTGTGTCTGTCTGTCTGTCTGTGAACACGATAACTCGAAAACTATTAGAGCTACGGGGATGAAATTTGGCAAGTGGTCCTTTAAACATAATTTGTAGGTTTCTATCAAATTTTGGACACAATCCGTCCACGGGAAGTCTGTCTGTCAGTCTGTCCGCGGTCATGCGAACGCTATAACTCAAAAACTTGAAAAGCCAGATGGATAAAATTTTATACACAGTTTTATCGTCATGAATGTAGGGTCCGTATAAAAGTTTGGGCGAAATCCATCAACGGGCTGACTGTCTTTCGGTCTGTATAATCGCATACTTTTTTCCTTTTGAAACTAACTCCATGCGCATGCGTACTGGTAGCAATCTCTGGTAGCAATGCCTGTGCACTCGGTAGGATCACGCCACTTTGTCCTTGAATCGGTAAGAGTAGAAAATCGGTTCGCATTTAATCGCACGCATCTCTTTGAATTTGATTTTTTACGTAAATATTTTAGAATCACTTTAATCTACAATGAAAAACCTTCTGATAGTCATTGGATTCTGGATTAGAGTAGGTTCGAATTTTTTTATCCACGGCACCTTTTTGGGAAAGTATACCAGAAAGTTTCGGGGAGAACACTCCTGCTGGTTTCTCTTCTTCCTATACGAAGAGAAAAGAAGCCAAGAGACAGTATTGTAATCGCCAAAAAAATTACAACTCGAGATTTTGACAAATCTACACGTTTCCAGACCTCCCCGAGACTGAAAAACACATTTCTGGAGTTATGTCTGTCTGTGAACGCGACAACTCAAACAGACTGAGCTAGACAGATGAAATTTGGAATGCGGTCCAAACGGGCACTTTGTAGATTTGTCACATTTTTGGGCGAAATTTGCTTTGTAGGAAGTACGCACCCCCGTTCGTATGCTGAACAACTGAAAACTAGAACGCATATGACGTAAAAACCAATAGCATATTGTTATGAAGTTGTTTCCCTGACATGATTGTCTGGGCCACTTGGCGAGAAATTTGGCGACCATTTTGTCGACACAACGAATCATCTAGAAAACGATATGCGAACACGATAGCTCAAAAATGCGAAGAGCTAGAAGTAGAGATGACGGTTATTGCGAAAATAACCGGTTTTCGGTTTTTCAGATTTTTTCACTTCCGGTTTAACTTGGCAGTTATAACTGCTCAAAAGCATCGGTTTTTGAAATAACCGGTTTTCGGTTGTTTTTTTTATAAAAAACAAACGCCGTTTGTAGACAAAATTTTTTATTAATATTGTTTTCACAGGAAATCAATCCACTGGCCCATATTTACCTGTTCATAAAGACTCTTTCAGAAATTCGCCAACCAACAGACGCCTCGAGGAAGCGGTTGATGGTGATTGGCCTAAGATGATGAAAATCAAAGCTTCATAACTTGGTAAATTTTAGTCTAATCAAACCTAAGCCTTTAGTCTAGTCGAGCCTATCTTCCGATCCCGTTTTTTTTACCCAGTTATTGGATTTTTTAAAAAATAACCGGTTATAACCGAGACAAAGAAAACCGAAAGAAACTGGTTAACCGAAACAAAAAAAAAACGGTTTCCGGTGAAAATCGGTTGGTTTTTCGCATCCCTAGTTAGACGTACAAAAAATGGTACACGGTTTTATCATCACAATTGTAGATGCGTATCAAATTTTGGATCAAATCTGTCAAAGGGTTGACCATCCGCCGGTCTGTATATTTTCGAGTATATGAACTCGATGACGCAACGACTTAGACAAATGAAATTTGTTACGTGGTCCCGTCACCAAAATTGTATATCTGTATCAATTTTTGGAGCCAATCAATGGAAAAGGAGACACCCAAAAT
>BGPR01007757.1:30481-42989 GCA_013235015.1 Araneus ventricosus
ACAAAAAAATCCATTTATATCATTCACAATTTATTCCGTAAACTCAATTTTTAACATCCAAATCTTTACAAATCCAATAGTTAATGCAAGTATTTTTTTCGTACGAAATTAAAATCGTCACATCACTATACTAAGGCATTGAAAGCAAGCTTTATTAACGCCCCGCACTACCAAAGAAACCAGCGGGAGTGGTCTCCCCTAAACTTTCTCGTATACTCCTAACACATGTAGAGAAAACTAGAATAATAAAAGACGTCAAATAAACTTCCGTCGCAAGTAAACCAAAGTTGGAACCACGTGTGGTTTGAAGGACCAAAACAAATTCAAATACCCTGCGCATTCTTCTGCGCAACAGGACCTGGTGAGACTCCCTAAATGTTTGCTTCCTTACAAAATCGCTCCAGAACTGGTTTTAGGCAAACTGCAAAGTTTCGGAAGGCGTCCGTTCTCTCTCCAATACGCACCAGTAGGCATGCGCAGGGAGTTAGTTTCAAAACTGAACAAGTATGCGATTATACAGACCGACAGACAGTCAACCCTTTGACGGATTTGGCCCAAAATTTTATACGGACCTACATTCATGACGATAAAACTGTGTATAAAATTTTATCCATCTGGCTTTTCAAGTTTTTGAGTTATAGCGTTCGCATGACCTCGGACATATAGACAGACAGACTTCCCGTTGACGGATTTTGTCCAAAATTTGATAGAAACCTACAAATTACGTTTAAAGACCACATACCAAATTTCATCCCCGTAGCTCTCATAGTTTTCGAGTTATCGTGTTCACAGACACACACACAGACAGACATAATTCCAAAATTGTGTTTTTCGGACTCAGGGAGGTCTAAAACGTGGAGATTCGTCAAAATCTCGAGTTCTAATTTTTTGACGATTACAATACTTTCTCTTTGTATACTTCGTATACGAGAAAGTAAAAATATGTTCAAGGGCATCGCAATTTTTATACAGGTTTAATACGGAATTTGAATAAGTTAGGATAAAGAACAATTTGCCCCTCTTATTTATAGGAGTAACGAATAAGGAACACATACGAACATGTAGAATTAATTTTATTGGGATACAAAAGCAAATTAAAATTGACGATTTCTTCCAGTGTGTGGACTTATTTTGAAGCAGACGATTTGATTTCATCTGCCATGTACAATATTTAAAATTAGATACACATTTTAAACAGAAAAATTTTAAAATAAAGCTAACAATAAATGCTTGATTAGTATTTAGTTTTAAAATATTTGTGTTTTCTTAGAAGTTTGAAAATTTATGTCCAGTTTTAATATTAAACCAATGACTTAACAGTCATCCTTAGTTGACGAAAACAGCCTAGCCAGCAGTTCTCACAAAAATTCCACACCACGCCAGGATGAAAATGTTTGGCTCTCTAAAATAGTCTTAACGTAGCGAATCATGGGTAAAAATGGGTTCAAAACGCATATTTAAGGATCCTACACAGTAGGGAATAAGGTCGCTTCTCATTGGCTCTCAGCGTCACGTGACTTGGCTGGCTTCTTAGTGACGTCGTGAAGCTAAACAGTATTTACCAATGCTGAAAGTTCGTCCTTTGTTTGTATTATTCTTAAGAAATATACTTCACTAGCAGTACGCGCACGGCGATGCCCGTGGAATCAGGACTTCAACAAAAAAAAAAAAAAATCGCCCACAATGACACGAAAAAGTTTTCAAAACAAAAGATACACACTATAGATTTTCCAGCTTATTTTTTCCGCGATAATAACATGTAGAAAAACAGTACAGAGTACATTAATCCAAAACAATATAAAAAAATTGTTGCCCGTGGAATCAGGACTTCAACAAAATGAAAAAAAAATTCTTAAAACATGACAAAAAGCTCCGAAGGTTATGACGTCACCTGACCCTTCATCCAATCAAATTGAAAGCTGCGTTCCGGAAGACTGTCGCTGAAGGAATTTCGCTCGACAAAAATAACTTTCATCTGCCCAGGAGTAATTTAATTTAAAAAAAACGGGAAAAGATATTTTAACCGTTCTTGTTTTAAATCAGAGGGAACCGTTCTAGTTATAAGCTGAAAAAAATTGAAAATAATGGTGTTATTAGAAAGGCGGATGCAACAAATTTAAAAACAAAACCAACATTTAGATGGTGAAACTGACTATTTTTTTAAAAATTCTCAAAATTCAGTAAATTACGTTAGAAATTCAAAACTAACTTCATTAGAACGGAAATCGCGTGTTCTTTCCGATGGTCTATCTATTTTTGTCGTACAATTATTCGAAACCATTCTATCGAGAAATTAGTGCGAAAAATCAACCAAAACAACACAAAACATTAAATAAAAAAAATTCTAGATTAAAATTTAAAATTTCGGCTTCGAGGTGCATTCAGTCACCATTACGACTACCTGTGTGCCAAATTTCATGGCTGTAAGTGCGATAGATTCGTCTGGACATCGCAGGCAGACACACACACACAAACATTGCCTTTTATAAGTATAGATATACTTCATTTGCTTGAGAAACATCCAAATAATCATAATTAGAAGGTAGTTTTGATTTCTCCATGATGCGATAGTGGTTAAAATCCCGCCTACGCGCGTTGCTATGACATCATTAAGAAGCAAGCCAAGTCACGTGACGCTGAGAGCCAATGAGAAACGACCTCATTCTCTACTATGTAGGATCCGTAAATACGCGTTCAAAACCTACAGTCTTCGACCTCAAAGCCCACCTTGTTACCAGGACATCGTGCTCTTTTTTAATCAGGCCATTCACAGCTATTCCAAAATGGAATTTTTGGAACACAGATGTCAGAATGCGAAGAATATAAAATTTTTATTAATGTTTCGTGATTCAAAATTATATTAATGAAATACAGAACTAGAAACTGCCAAAGCTTTTAATTTTCAGTTTGAACTGGGGTCTGAATAAGGGGGTTCGTCCACTTTCTCATCACCAATGGATGTAATCAATGAATTTTCTTTCATTGGCGGAATGGCGCCAGCATTTTCGAATACGTCAGATTCTCTCAATTACAACCAAATATTTCTTTTGCCGCGATCATTGTCCTAAATCCGGACATAGTCCAGACGTGAGCTTGAAATCCGGACTGACCCGATGCACGATTACCCTACGAAAAATGTACACTCCAATTAATTTGATTGCAAAATAAAATTAGTATATGGAATACCACTGTTTCTAAACTTAAAAAAGGCAATGCTTGTGTGCGTGCGATGTCCAGACGAATCTATCACACTCACAGTCATGCATTTTGGCACACAGTGAGTCGTAAAGGTGACTCAATGCACCTCGAAGCCGGAATTTTAAAATTTAATCTAGAACATTTTTTATTTAATTTTATTTTATTAAAAAATAAAATTTTTTTATTAAAACATAAATTAAATAAAAAAAAAAAACAATGTTATTTTGGGTCATTTTTGGCACGTTTACGGCTGTATTATCTTTTCTAATGATCGTTGAAAAACAATTAGTGCACCATCGAATAGAACAAACAATTTTCGTTCTAATGAAGTTTGTTTCTACGTTTTAATAACACTATTATTGTCATTTTTTTCAGCTTTTTTTAAATTAATTTTTTCCTGGCCAGTTGAAAGATTTATCTCTAGAAACCATTTCACCCACGGAAGTTTCTCCGGAGCCTTCCCAACATGCATTATTGCAATTTCATTGGCTGACGGTGCAGAGCGCAGGATACGTCATAACCTTCAACTGAATGACTTCGATTATTATTTTCGGCGGTATCTTAACGCAATTGTTTAATATTGTTTCGGATTAACGTACTCTGTATTGTTCTTCTACAGTTGAAATGTCATTATCGCGAAGAAAAATAAGACGGGAAATCAATAATGTGCATCTATTGTTTTGTTTATGGAACTTTTTCATGTCATTGTGGGCGTTTTTTTTTTTTCATTTTGTTGAAGTCCTGGTTCCACGGGCAACGCCGTGCGCGTACTGCTAGTATAAAATCAAATTAATACCGTTAATTCCCAGGGAGGAATTTTCCCTTCGCAAATCTAAACAATTACAATGGCATTGCAAAGTAAAATCCAATACCCAAGGAATGCATTCGGCATAACAGACACGAGGTGAAAAAATTCCAAAAACGAGCGCATAACATTATGGTTGGTTATGAAAGAAACGAGCACTGTTTCATTCCATGAAAAAAATCGAACGTACGCGAATGGGAAGAAATGTTTGCGATCGCGTTCGCCGGAAATGTGGCCTCGGAAGTATTTTTTGAAATGTTTCCGTTATTACAGGAACAGTTTCAGCATCGGAATTGGCCGACATGCTAGCGCGATTATGCGCGTTATTATCCTTCGCTTCTATTTCGGTCATCCTCGACTTGGTAGGAATGCTAAAAGATTTGCCCAAGTAGAATGGAAGCGCTACAATAGAACGTCCATTTTTTAAAGAGTAATTACTCTTTTAACCCTTTGACATTCGAATTTATTTAACCTTCTAATTGGATGGCAGATCCTAATTGGAACATTTATCACTATTTCAATCCATATAAAAACGTAAAGGAATTTCGTCTTTTAAATTATTTCGACTACACTAGTAGTGATGTGAACAGTAAACCTCGCATCCAGGAAAAGAAAATATATTCAAGATCTTGCTCTTCGTCGCAGTTTTAGAAGTTTAGTCCTTTTTCAAAATTTATATATATTTATATATATATATATATATACAGTCGGACCTCTATTTAACGAAGTCGCTAAATCCCGAAAAAAAGTTCGTTACAAGGAAAATTCGTTAAATAGAGATTCACCTTTATTTCGTAAATTAATATCTATTTGTTTTATATATCTTACCCATCAAAAAGAAATCTGCAAGGAAAACCAGAATAAAACAAAACGTTGTCCGGGAATACACAGTATTTTCAATTAAAAAAATAATTTTATATTAAAATTAATGAATTTTAATGACATTATCGCATTTATTTCAACAAGTAATTTTAAGCATACATTGCCACGTGCGTCCTTAAATTTAATTACTGATAATGTTCGAGGACACGGGACAACTCCATTGAGGGTGAAAGGGGGATATTAAAAGTTTTTCTAGTGAAATGGACAGTGGGGGGGGGGGTAAAGGCTGCACCTCCTGGATGAAATGAAAAGAATGACTGCGATTTTACTTCTCTCGATGAATTAGAAGACTGGTAAACCCAGTTCAAGGTCATTGATCACCACAAAATGTGTTAAAAGAAAGAATAAGTTTGAAATGTTCAGAAATATTTTGAGAAGTAGGGAGAAAAAAAATATTGGATTACAAGAAAAAGTTCGTTAAATAGTGAATGCACTTCGCTATTTGGAGGTAATTTTACGAAGAAATTCGCAAAATGTTCTTGATTCTAAGGAAAAGTTCGCAAAATAGAAGTTCGTTAAATAGAGGTCCGACATATATATTCTCAAACGCGAATCATTCACACAAGTCTCTGCTTTTACCAGTATTAATAAAATTACAATTAAATGTCATTTGCTATTATCGGAATTTTTTGGAGGCATTATGAATGGAGTTCCATTTGGCTAGACCAGGGGTTCCCTACCTTTTTTCCCTTCGCGTATATATAACCCTCGATTATTCTTTTATTTTCGCGTAACCTCTACTATCACATTCAACCCCACCCCAGAGCCAAACCGTCTATGCAAAGAAGTTTTTATCAATAATGTTAAGATTAGCTTAAAAGTGAAACTACTCGAATTAATAACAATCGTAGGACTTTTTTTTTACATTTTATTCCATTTTTACAATAGTACTAGTTCAAATGAAACCAGTATTGCAATTGTTTCGTTTTAATTTATAACTAAATATTACACTTCGCAATAATCAACTATTTAAGTGGTATAGTTGTTAAATAGCAAGTATTCACTTGGAGAAACAAAATTCTCTAACTTTTAAAATCCTTTATGTTTTCCTGTTTCCGCCGTTACCAACTTGGATTTCGCGTGTTCGGAGTTCTTTTTCCTTGGAGCGGATTTTAAACCCAAGGCTGGGAATGTAACAGTTCCATAACCAAACCAGCGGGAGTGTTCTCCCCTAAACTTTCTCGTATACTTCCCCAAAAAGGTTCCGTTTCTCCTTCACCCGCGTGGCTAAAAAAATTACTGTACCCTACTGTTACCCAGAATCCAATGACTATCAGGTTTTTCATTATAGTGATTGAAAAATATCTAGGTAAAGAATCCAATTGAAAGAGATGCGTACCGATTAAAACGCATCTATCGCACACCGCTAGGTTTCACTCTTGCCGTCTTAAGGACAAACTTACGGAATTCGCTCCTTTCGCGTGCACAGAAGATTGCTTCCAGCACGCATGCGCGTGGAGACTACGGATTGGTTTCAATACTAAATTATACAGACCGACAGACAGTCAATCCTTTGACGGATTTGGCCCAAAATTTTATACGGACCTACATTCATGACGATAAAACTGTGTACCAAATTTTATCCATCTAGCTATTCAAGTTTTTGAGTTGTAGTGTTCACACGACTTCGGACATACAGACAGACAGACAAACTTCCCGTTGACGGATTTTGTCCAAAATTTGATAGAAACCTAAAAATTATGTTTAAAGACCACATACCAAATTTCATCCCCGTAGCTGTAATAGTTTTCGAGTTATCGTGTTCACAAACACACAGACAGACATAATTTCAAAATTGAGTTTTTCGGACTCTGGGAGGTCTAAAACGTGGAGATTCGTCAAAATCTCGAGTTCGAATTTTTTGACGATTTCAATACTTTCTCTTTGTATACTTCGTATACGAGAAAGTAAAAATATTACATTTTTATGCGTGAAACAGTTATTATTAGTTATTGCGAAAATTTGTTTACGATATTTCATCAACATCGCAAAAAAATATATTGCATACAAATAGATCAAAACTATCGAATATACATGCGCAGAAGAGACTTCAGTAAACGATGGCTTTTGTAGGAATAATAATAGGCTATGCCATCTAGGTATGGTTGCCATGCGTCCCGTATATACGGGACTGTCGCCGCATATACGGGAATGTCACCGTATATACGGGAATGTCACCGTATATACGGGACTATCACCGTATATACAGGAATGTCATTGTATATACGGGACTATCACCGTATTTCGCTACAGAGTTCCGTATTACTATTTGTCCCGTTTTCGGATGAATGGACCAAGTTCCTGAATGGGAAGAAATAGAACGTCTATTGCATACTTGCAAGCAAGAAATATCGATATTGGGCAACACTAAGATTATATTCAACCAGTTTCTATATCTAAAAGATTATTTAGAGAAAAATAATACCAATCAAAACTGAGAAGCAACTGTGAAATTGAATATGGAAGAGAAATGGCTGAAGTTTTTTGCAAAGCATATTGATCAGAAGCTATGTCTAATAAAGCTATGCGAATATGTATTTCCAATTCCAGCCCACAATGCAAATGTGGAGAGAATAATTTCCCCTATACCAATTCAATGGCCAAACAAAAAGAAACAGGTCGTCAGTGGAGACAGTTGAAGCAATTTTGACTTGTCCTTATAATTTTTAAATGACTCGTGTCAATTTTATAATTATGTGAAAGAAGAAGATAATATAATTAAGAAAGTAAAATCCCCTTTAAAATATGCCTGGGCTAAAAAGGATTAGCCTCGCATATTTTTTTTATTTTTCTACCTGTTCATCTTATTAGATTGCTTAAACTCCATTCATTTTGTATATCAGAATAAAATAAACTATTAATTACGAGTCCACTTTTTTCATGTTTTATTTATTTAACGCTTAAATGTTCCGTATCAAAGCTTGGCAATTATGGCAACCCTACATCTAGGTGACTTAAGATGAAATGCGCACAATTGCTCTTGGTCTACAAATGGTACATATTACGATGAGTCAAAGCAATTTTTTATCCCGGTAGTAATTTTAAAATTTTAGTGGGACAGGGTGGCTACAGAAACTGTGAAAAAAATTTCCCTGACTAAACTTACAACATTTCCCTGATTTACGGCTACTAATTATATTAGTTTCCTGGCTTTCTCACTACTCAGAATCACTGTACGTGTACAATCTACATTATTAAAAATCTTTTACCAGTTATTTAATATGAAAAAAATTTAATTTTTTATGAAATTTAATTTTAAAAAAATGGAATGAACATCCTAAAAAAAATCTATTAAAACAGTATATTACATTTCTTATATGTAAAAAATACTGGAAATTTTAACAAAATACTTTGCTTCTAACACTGCATAAGAATTCTAAGAAACATTAAAACTACTCTTTGCTACACAAGTTAAATTGTGTTAACAGTAAAGGTTATTACGATCTTTACTCAAAACTTTAAACATTTCAATAACTAATTAGTTATCTTTTCGTGAGTACCAGAATAACACATTGCAGCATAAATATAAAAATATTATAATTATACGTACCTAATAATATATATATTAGCAAAGATTTAAACAAGAGAAACTGCCAAAATATTAATACAAATCTTTATTCTTTAACAAATCATAAGAAATTAATTGCTGCAATCGAAAACTTATGCTTTTATAAATGAATATAAGTTTTTTTTAAAAATTCCATTTATTATTACAAATAATGCTAGACATAAGATGCTAATTTACAGATAAAAACTCAAGTAACTATTAATTTTCCCTGATTTTTAGATCTTTTTACGAATTTCCCCGACTTCTCCAGATCGATAAAATTCCCTGACTTTTCCCTGGTATATGCCCCGTTAGTAGTCAAAGGGTTAAATTCTGACCACACTGTACAGCTTACAAAAGTTAGTAAGGACACAATGTTGTGAGAAGAAAGAATGAGCGTTGGGGTGTTGAAAAGAATTCCGAAAAACAAGTCGCTGCTGCTTGAAATATGGACCATTTCCATCCAGCTCCTCGTCAGTCTTAATTGACACGGAAGCCAGAACTGCTCCGGGAGGCTTGGAAAGGTTGCCACAGAGTGACCTCGTTGGATGCCTGATTAACCCGAAGAAAGTCACCCGGCCGGGATCAAGGAAGTTGTCGCAACTGCGACCGAGCAGCTTGTGCTTGTTCCTATCGAAGCACTTGCTCACTGGACTGGCCGACGGATATGGATAAAGCCGGGATAATTATCGATTTTCAAACATTCTTATTTGGGTTTTAAGCGGCGATTTCCTAAGTAACAGGTTTTTTCCCTAAGCGATTGATTTACGGTCCTGTAAGTTAGATTACCTCAGGGTTGCCAAATCAAAATGACAAAATAAGGCCAAACCTTCTTAAAAATAAGGCCATACCAGCGGGAGTGGTCTCCCCTAAACTTTCTCGTATACTTTCTAAGTGGAGATTCGTCAAAATCTCGAGTTCGAATTTTTTGACGATTGCAATACTTTCTCTTGGTATACTTCGTATACGAGAAAGTGAAACAATCAAACAAACCTGAAATCAAATATCTGTTGCCACGTTTCAAAAAAATATTACTTTGAAGCAGATGCGATAAAATAGACAATGCAATGAATACTAAAGAGAAAATTCTGCTTTGGAATTGAATTCCCAAGAAAACAATTTATACTACCACAACCGTAACAATTGCAAAAGCGCGTGAATAAAAGATTTGCTGAAATAATGAGATCGGTTTGAATTTTATTTACAACAATAAAAACATTGTTACAATTCATGTTTCAAAACATTATTTATTGTTGTAAATAAAATTTACAACAATAACAGATTGCTACCAGTACGCATGCACATGAGAATCGGATTTAAAAAAAATTGAATATGCAATTTTAACGCCTCTTTTTGACGGATTTGGCCCAAAATTTTATACGGATCTACATTCATGACGATAAACTGTGTACCAAATTTTATCCATCTAGCTATTCAAGTTTTTGAGTTATAGTGTTCACATGACCGCGTACATACAGACAGACTTCCCGCTGACGGATTTTGTCCAAAATTTGATAGAAACCTACAAATTATGTTTAAAGACCACATACCAAATTTCATCCCCGTAGCTCTAATAGTTTTCGATTTATCGTGTTCACAGACAGACATAATTGCAAAATTGGTTTTTTCGGACTCAGGGAGGTCTAAACCGTGGAGATTCGTCAAAATCTCGAGTTCGAATTTTTTGACGATTACTATACTTTCTCTTTGTATACTTCGTAGACGAGAAAGCAGAAACGTATCTACAAAGTTATAAGAAGTCGCAGCTAATTTTTTCGGGAAGAATCAACTTATATAATTAATTTCTTTTACGTCTCGAAGCACTAAAACGAGCCTTATATTCAGTGAATTATGCATCTAATTACTTTTCCTGTAGCAAATCCTCAAAATTGCTAACAATCAAACTTGAATCATGTTTTACCAGTTGAATGCAATTCACGCAAAATGATTGGATAGGGATTAGGTCTTAAAATTTCTTTTAAATCTACCCTTAGCAGTCTAAAGTCGGCTAGTCGAAGATTTTAGCATTCACATAAAGCATGTTGGTACAATTTTAGACTCTTGACCAGCGAGTGAAAAGTGTCCCAAATTTGAAATAAATGTCCCCGATTTTCCCGTTTACTTATTAGTAAATAGTTCATGCTAAAAAGGATATTACCAAGATTAAAATTTTTAATAATGTTAATTTCCGAAAAAGAATTTCTTTTCCATCTTTTTGTATACTTGGAATAAGGTCATCCTTATATGAATGAATCCGACAAAAAAAGGACAATTTTTTATGTTTTTTTTTGTCTCTCGGGGTTCTTTTAAGTTTTCAATAAAAAAATATTTTGTTTACGATTTTTTTTATTTATTTGATGTCTTTAAAAAATTTTTTTCAATACACCCTTTTCCATTCCTCTAGCTAAAATTCACAAAATCTGGGCACTTGAACCTTCCATATAGCGGGGGTTGGAAGTTTGCCTACTTTGTACTGCATCCCGCGATTTCGGCTTAAATTATAACAGCATTGATTTATACCATCATAGAGTTGCATCTGAATAGCGATTTAAAAGCACCCTAGTTGAAGGGTCATTGTCGCAATCTGAAACTACTCTGGGGTTAAACTAGGAAGCATAGAAGAATTTTGAACTGTGGTCAGATAACGAGGACAGTACTTGAACTTGCACTCCACACTTCAATCACATATCAAAGTCAAGACATTTGGTGCGCGCTAACGTGCACCAAATCCAAGTAAACGGAGGATCATTTGGGGAATAGGGTCTCGAACCAGCGACCTTCCGGTCCCGACGATGAGACTCCCACCAGGTCGCATATTTACAAACCCTACCCTGATAGAACTGAGGCAGGAAATCAGCCAGAATCAGTCAGAATTGGCTACGAGGGGCAGTGACGTCGTTTTCAGCTCTCGCACGTAGCGTACGGCAATCATAACAAAACAAGAGTCGTCCTACTTTTCTTCTCCGTTTTCCCACAGTTGAGCACAGAAAACATTCTTCCGTGGGTTGTAATATTTTTAAAAATGAAATTATTTTTTTAAAATATCATAAAAAATAAAGCAACCCCCACTGTAAGAAATTCTACTAATGAAAAGCCTAATGATAACAACTTTGCTTGAAGGGTATTAACTAACAGGTTAGACAAATGTTGGGTTGTTTTGACGTCATTCGAGTGAAAATATTTCATTTGATGTTTCAAAGTCAACTAATCTAACTCTAATGAATGCAAAATAATAGTAAAATTATTAATTATTATTATTATTAAAGCCAATAATAATAAAACGAAAAAAAGGATAATCGCTAGACTAAATAAAATTGCTACGTAGGTGCGTATCGTAGAACAAAATTCTCGAAGTCCAAGCAACGGAAACCTAAACTAATTCAAAGTCCACATTCAATCGCTTGTTTTGTTATAATTTCCGTACGACAGCAAAGAACGACGTCATCGGCTCTCGGCGAAGCGAGCCAATCATATTGTCCGATTTCCTGCCTCAGTTCTATCAGGGTAGGGTTTGGAAATATGCCACCAGGTCAGAGCTGCCACGCCGTTTTGAAGAAACAGAAGCACGGTGCCACAAATTTAGAACTGTGGTCATTTGACGTAGATACAAGAGCCTGCATTTTACCCTCTAAACTCCTACACCCCCAACCAACGTAAAGATATTTGACCGATGATCACAATCCTTTGACGAAAATGTTTTTTCAGTTTCCACCAAGATACAGATCAGTTAATCGATGCATTTAAATGGCAAATTCAGGTTCTCTAAATATTAACGTGCATTAGGCCTATATGCAAAGTGGATCTTAGTGGAATCGGGATTCGAACCCGCGATACAATAAACAAGGCAATAAACTATCACCAAAGCTCTCCAAGAGTTTTATGTCTTAGATATCAAACGTACAAGGGTTTGAAATTTAATTGCGACGACTTTAGCGATGCTACATTGGTACTAGCTTGAATCTTTTATAGTCCTTCAATGTTCGTTACCCGAATAGTGTACCACTAGCTTCCAGCTATGTTGAAGTCATAGAATACCTGAAGCAGTACCAATTCTGTCGAATACCTGAAGCAGTACC
>BGPR01007757.1:42999-60103 GCA_013235015.1 Araneus ventricosus
AAAATTCGGGGTCAAAATAACCCAACGTACGTGTTAATGTTCCAAAATGGGTGCGTGTGCTGAAGTGTTAGGACACTATTTTTTTTCAAAATTATAATATCGCGGAACACTTTTGCTCGTGAGTTTCTACTAGAAAAATTCGATTACAAATCTTTGAAAGTACTGAAAATTATCTTTATAGTTAGGGTTGCCATGATTGCCAAACATTGATAAGAACGTTAAAAGTGCTAAGTAAATAAAACATGAAAAAAGAAAAAAAGGGGGTAGGTAACGGCTTATTTTACTACTAATCTACTAATTTTACTAATGGGGATAAAAAAAAACCAATAAAGTTTCAGCAATCTAATAAAATGAACACATTACTAATATAATAGCCCAGATCTCTTGGTAACGCTCTGACGTCACCAACAATAAAATTCGTGCCATAGCACTGCGAGACGTTAAACAGCATTATTTCATTGTTAGAGCACCTAAATTTCAGTCATTTTAAATTTAAAAGAGTAATTGTCGTTCTAATTTCAAATTTAATAGCTCTAAAATGGTGAAATAAAATTTGCTATCGATTGATATAAAATTTATCTCGCTATGATCAATAGTTCCCGAGACATTTTAAATTATATTAATCATATATTTCAAATTAATTTCCGTTTTTCAATAGAAAGTAGTAAATTACATCAGTATGTCATATGCGTGATAGAGTTTGGACGCCACGATGCATCTCATCATTTATTGCAATCGTGATGATATAATTTGAGAATATTTTTTGGCAAAGTTTGACAAGCAGAGAAGTGCTTTATTTTGAAACTAGACTTTCTATCTATCTAGATTATATCTACTAGATTTTCTAGATTTTTTTTAGACCAAGAGGTTTTTTGAATAATATATTTCCTGTCAATACATGTTTATTTTATTTGTTTTCAATCAATGTTAAACATTTCTCTCTCATATATATCTATTTAAACACGTCAAATTTGACGGGAAATCTCTCGAATGAAGAGGCAATTTGCACCCGTCTTACCACGACGGGTGATTTTCTAGTAGAATAATAAAAATGATGAGAGGTTAATCCTTTTTATTCCAGTCACATTTTAAAGTTTACTATACTTTCTTAATTATATCATGTTCTTCTTTCACAAAATTATAAAATTGAGTGCAAGTCATTTTAAAATTATGACGACGCAGAGATTAGTGAGGAAAGAGGACGAATAGTAATACAGGACTTAGAAGTGAAATACGGTTACAGTATCGTATATACGGGACGTATGACAACCATATTTATAGTGCAATGTAACTTGGCTGATTCGAAGCTGACGGGCCACAAAAAAAATTCGATTTATCAAATAATTCGAACCAAGATAAAAATATTTTTTAAACTACAAATGGCACTAGAGATTTATTTTTAATATTTAGCAGCCAATACAATTAGTGAGCAGTAATTTAATGTAGTAATTTAAATTTAAAATTTATTAATTTTAAAAATAATAATTTGAATGAAGAAGAAATTTTAATAAAGAATACTATACAGAACTTCGAATACAACAAGAATTGTGTATTCGAATCGAATTTTTATTGTAGCTGAGGGGGCCACAATAAAAATACGATTTATCAAACAATTCGAACCAAGATAAATTGGCTGTAAAATGAGCACAGCAAGATAAAAATATTTTTTAACTAAAAATGGTACTAAAGATTTATTTTTAATAATATTTAGCAGCCAATACAATTAGTAAGTAGTAATTTCATGTAGCAATTGCAATTTAAAATTTTTTATTAATTTTTAAAATAATTTCAATGGAGAAGAAATTTTAATAAAGAAATACTATACAGAACTTCGAATACAACAAGAATTATGTATTTGAATCGAATAAAACGACTTGACAATTCGATTTATAAAACAATTCGAATTTTAATAAAGAAATACTATACAGAACTTCGAATACAACAAGAATTGTGAATTCGAATCAAATTTTTATTGTGGCTGACGGGGCCACAATAAAAATTCGATTTATCAAACAATTCGAACCAAGATAAATTGGCTCTAAAAGTGAGTACACCAAGATAAAAATATTTTTAACTAGAAATGGCACTAAAGATTTATTTTTAATATTTAGCAGCCAATACAATTAGTAAGCAGTAATTTAATGTAGTATTTTTTTATTAATTTTAAAAATAATAATTTCAATCAAGAAGAAATTTTAATAAAGAAATACTATACAGAACATCGAATACAACAATTGTACCATAAAACTTCAGAATAAGCAAGATAACTCGCATCTAGAGTGTTTAAAATTTCTAATTATGTGAGAAATCTCCATTATTACTTTTCCGATTGAATGCATTGTACAGCAGTAAAGTCCTCGGGTAAATTAAGGGTCTTAAAAAAGTACGGACCCTTAAATCGTTTATATAATAATTAACAAAAATAATCAAGAAAAAAAATCATTCAGTTTTGACTACTAATTAGCCAAAGTAAATCTGAATTATAGAATATATCTTAACGTTATGTTAATCGAAAATTAAAAGGACTAGAGAAAAATTCGAATTAAAAATGTTCGAATTAACCTAGTTCTAGTATATTTCTGAGAATCTCTAATGAAAAAAACCGCAAAATGTCCTATTTTTTGTAAATTGTCTTCATAAGCCCAATATTGATCACTGGAATCGCAAGAAGGTCGCCTCGATTCTCTCAAGGGCAAAGAGGTCATTCGAGGAAAAATGAAAACAAAACTATAATAAACTCCTTCGAACATTCTTTGAAAGTAATTTTTACACTATTTGGAATCGAACTACATCTTCTACTAAGCACACTGTTCAGTTGGACAAACGTCAACTTGATCACAAAACGAATTTAATTATGCCGCTGTTTCAACACTCCAAAACACCATCGTAAAATATCGTCTGCCGAAAACTAAGTTACGACACTGTTGCCTGGAGTTGTTTGGTAACTTGGATTTATTTCCCAGTAGCTGTCATAAGTACAGAGAAGATATCGAGGATAAGTTTAATAATTTTTTTTTTCTTGATTTTGTTTCCTTTCCCTTGTGGTTGCTCATTTTTTTTCTTGCTTTAATAAAATTATCTCAATATCTTCCCGAACAGCCAAATGTTAAATTCCGTATTATTCTAGCTCGCACAACGATTTCTCTACCTGAAATTAAGGAAAAATCCAGAGATCTACATAGAACAGGGTTTCTTAAGCTCTTTTAGGATAAATTTCTTAAAATGAAAAAAAGGATTTTGATTCTGTTACATAGATTTTAATATAGGCAGCAATTCAACGAACCAGAAAAACTGAACTCATCTTTCTGAATTTTATTTTTTATTTGTATTTTTAAAGTGTGCGTGTCCTTGAAGTTAAATCGAGTGCCGCAATCCCAAGTTGGATTGCTCAAAAAACTAAGGTTTAACTAAACTTTCCAATAGCCTTATTCTTTCAGAATCGTACATTTGTAATGAAAAGTAATTGAATCAATTTAATAAATGCAGTTTTTTAAACATCTTTTTAATAGTGTACTAAAAAGTAGAAATTATTTTATTTTAATTATTTCCTACTTACAAGTGTTTCATTTATAATTATTATAAATATTAGAGAATCTTGAAATAAATTGTTTTCTCACATTCACCACCAGATGGCGCTACAAGTAAGGAATAAAAATCTAATTAACTGGTAATTAAGTTCTGAAAATATTAAGATAATGTATTGTCATTAAGACTATATAAGTGTACATAGTTCCAAAACTAGGGATGGCGGTCATAACCGCTAAAAATAACAAGTTTTCGGGGTTTTTTTTTTAATAATAAACAAACGCCGTTTATAGACAAATTTTTTTATTAATATTGTTTTGACAGGAAATCAATCCACTCGCCCATATTTATCTGTTCATAAAGACTCTTTCAGTAATCCGCCAACCAACAGACGCCTCGAGGAAGCGGTTGTCTTTGATTGGCCTAAGATGATGAATTTCAAAGCTTCATAACTTGGTAAATTTTAGTCTAATCGAACGTAAAATCGAGCCTATTTTTTCGATCCGGTTTATTTACCGGTTATTGGATTTAAAAAATAACCGGTTGTAACCGGGCCAAAAAATAACCGAAAAAAGCCGGTTAGCCGAAAAAAAATGGTTTTCGGTTAAAACCGGTAAGTTTTTCCCATTCCTATTCAAAACTCTAACACAACAAGAAGTGAATGTAAAATCGGTTACGAATTTCCATCTTTGCAAACATGAAACAAATCAAGCTAAATTGAAGTTATCACAATCGTATTGACTAAAAGTATTTTGTGAAGAAATCTGATAGCTTCCGATATGAATTTCTAATAATCTTCAGTAGTAAGTTATGCAAATAGTTGCCAACTATCATTTTGTTGAGTTCTCTTTCTTTACTAAGAACTTAGAGCGCCATTAATTTTAGAAAAATATTGCAGAAAAAATTCTATTGTTACAGCTTGAGAAAACAACTGAACCGCACAATTATCATTTTGGGGTTGGGTGATGGGAGTGGGGTTTGCAAAACAAAAATTGAAAATATAATTCAGAAGTATTCATCCTTTGGATGTAAAATAGTTTTGTTAATACACATCAAATAGTGATAGTTGTTCAGGCCACTGTGTCGCCTTTATTGATGTATACGGAATTAAATCGTGCATCTATTATTCCAAATACTGATTAATGCCAAATTCAGGAAGTGCAAATGAGAATTTATGAAATTTGTAGAATCAAATAACACACGAAAATGGTTTAGAATGCAGGTTATATTGTCAGTCATACCTCGTATAGTTAAGCCAAAAAATATTTTAATTCAGCACACGACCTCTTACTGACGTAAAGCCGGTTTGCTTTTTTTTTGTTCTAATTATGTGAATATGCTAATTTATGCGTTGCCATAAGCGCTGACGTCAAAGGATTCGAGGAAGTACAGAAGATTAATGTCAAAAAAACTAATTTACGAATTCGTGAATTTGGACAAACGGATAACACATTAGAATTAATTCTTATCTATATTGTTCTATGTCTTTTGGATTTTAAATGCTGAAGAGGCTGATAAAATTGAGAAATATGGAAAAAGGAGTATTAAAATTCGTTCTAAAAAGGTCGTAAAATCGCATATCTAGGATCCTCAGGGCATCCTTGATACCTAGCCACGGCTATTCCAGAACACTCATGTTCATTCAATAAATCGACAAGACCAAAAAATATTATAATTTAAGGTCCCATTTACAAATAATTTTTACCATTACAAAACTTTGATGACTCATTCAAGTGTATAAAAATGGAGTTCCAATTTTTCAAACAGCACACTGATCGGCAAAATGTAAAATGATAAACACATTATGCACTTTGCAGACAGCATAGTATACAGACGTCAGAGACTTTGCCATGCGGTTGTATTTCAGGAATTTGGCAAGAAATTGCCGTTTCAGTCAAATCTCCATCCAATTTCAAACTTGCACCACTTGTATATGCATGAAATTTGTTTTATTTTTACAATGTTACGGTGATTATGGTTTTACCAATCTATCAAAACAGTACGCCACAACCGCATAGAACTGTTAGATAAAACTAAACAGACAAAATCTTTAAAAATCAGTCCAAGAACTATTAAATTGCACAAAATAATTAAATGATAGATTAATAATTTAGAGCATGGTGGCAGCGATTTAAATTCCTGTATAAAGCAATCTTAAATCGAAAATATTCGGACCAAAAGTATGAAAATCGCTTTTTAAAATATTAACTTGTTTTGAAGTTTGATTTCAATTGCTAATATAAATGTAATAATCTCGGAACATGATTTGAAAATGTAAAATTCTTTAAACATTAATACATTTGGTACGAAAGCAATTATACTAGTAACATAATGAATGTATCATTTATTTATAAAGCAGTCAAAAATATAAAGTTCGCAAATTACTAAGTAATAGCAATACAGAATGCGAGAACAACTAAATGTATGCAAAAATACTGAAAACTGAAATTAATTTCAGCATGATCAAAGCTTATTCTTAAAACTGCACTCAGAATCTTAAAATCAAACTGAACCAACATATACCAATTCTCTTAGGTCACTACACATAATGAAACCACACCGATTTATGTAATTATTTGAATGAACTTTTATTTTTTCTGGCCCTTTGGCTTTCCGTAGTTATACAACTAAAATTACTCATCACGCATTGTTAACTTTCACATTAAATAATTTATTCAATGAGCGAATACTTATTTCTAAACTTTGATTTGAATACTTTTCGAAACGAAATCAACCTCTTCAAGGTCATTGATATATGTGTACATTTAGTTTTTCTTTAAAAAACATTTTCACTGAAAGTAATTATTTAAAAAGATGAAAATACAGAAAGCTTTTTTCTGGCCCACTGAATGGCTGCCGGTATAAAATCGAATTAAACAACAAAAAAATTAAATTTCGAATAACGTTTACCGCTCAAGATGTTAGGCAGTACTTAAAAAATATCGAACGAAAACTACCACTACTTTTTTAAAAAAGTTCGCGACACCGTCGCAGTGTCCTAGTTAAAAAGATCTGGAAATCGATTAACATATTTGACCCGCGTTCAAACGAGCATCTAATTTTCGAACACAAGCAATTTTATGAAATAGTTACCAAAGAACAGATAATGTTAACTCTTTCTTATTCACGGTATAGCTAATCCGTAAGTTGACGACTAGTACAGAATGATAAAAATGCTAGTCATCGGTAAAAGTTAAAGTGTTCTATTAAATAATTCCAGAAACAGAAACGGCAAATCGGCTTCTGTGACAAAAATGCACCATAATCGAATAATTCACGAACAAGTAGGCACCTAACAGTAAACAAGTGATTACACCTGTAATGAAAATTGAATGGGAACCGATGATCCAAATACAAGAAGGAAAGGAAAAGATTACTCACTTATGAAAGAAGCCGCATGTACAAAAAACAAAAATCCCACGTGTTCCTTTCGCCCCAGCTGTATACACTCTTCTCCCAGATGAAACTAGCGCAACCGGGATGACTCGACTTCTGGCACACACCTCTTGTTCTTCGCCAAAATGATATCAAAAAATTCACCAAAAGCAGCGCCACGGGAGTCTTTCTTCCAACGCGGCGGAGTAAAAGCTGGCGCACTGCGCATGTCTCATAAACTCAAAAGGCAAAATCGATGTCTTCTTGTTTAGGATTATTTTTCTTTTAAGAAGTTTCGTTCTGCATTCGAGATTCGATAACTTTAAAAAATAGACAAGCCACTCTTCATCTGTTCCTGTAAAAATTACTTTGAACGCTAGGTTTTTGGAGGGAATAAAAAAAAAAAAAGAATATAGTCTGGTATCGAATGTTGTTTCCAATATTTTTTAAAAATTTATATCCACTTTTTAATTTTTGTTTCAGGTTTTTTTTAAATATTTGCGACGTTTCAAAAATTCTTTTCCTTTTTTTTTCATTGGAGATTGAAAGAAACATAAAAGAAAGTTATGAGGCATTTCTTAAATGCTTCTAAAAAGATTACTAAAATATGAAATACATATAGTAATATCAACCATTATATAACATGTAATCTGAACATTCAAATCCAAATATATATGTATTACATTATTTTCATATTTGAAAACTGATAAGTACTTAAATTCCTTAAAATCAACTAAATTTAACAAAATTTAAAAATGAATGAAACTGATCTTTTTAACTAGATTATATAAAAAATAAGAATGCATATGATGTCGTTTTATTTCAAAAAGATCAAACGGTTACTTTTTTCTACTTGCAATAAGAGCTTGTTTTTGTTTTTTTTAACTCAAATTAAAATTTCCAAAGTATAGCTTAACCTATTGATGTGACCTAAATTTGAAAATATGTATAGAAAATAGCTTTTCGTATAATAAGTGTAAAAAATATCTACTTTTGACATAAAACCATGTACAATTGCAGATCATTCGTGTTCAGTTAGCTAGTTAACTGCAAAATGCTTTTGGCGCTTGTTGTATATGTTTTTTAAGGGGGGAAAATACTAGTTTTCATGCCAAGTTTTTGAGTTTCTGCTTTTTGTAAAGCATATTAACGTAGAACAATTTTTTTCGCAGAAAACAGAGCTCTCTCTTTTCTTCACGTGATCATACAAATAATAAATTCTCGAATGAAATTCTTATTATCAAACTAATTTGTTCGTTCAACATAATTGTATTACTGTAAATTTTTATTAAAAAAATCAGAGAATTTAATTTTCTTTTCTTATTTTTTTCATAATATCTTCATGAGACTATATTTCATCAAATACATTCTTAATTATTAAATTAGCACCATTTTTTATTAGATTCGGCACATGCTCCATTGAATCAGTTTTTACTGCACTCACGCAAACTGGAAGCACTTCCTCAACGAGAAAAATGCCGGTACGGTTTCGATCAATCTCTTCACTACTTCGTAATTAATTACTTATTCTTCTCGATTCTCATTATTTAAAATTTGTAGAGCCATTGTATTTTGTCTGCCGTAGTGTATATTTAGGTCATTAAATCCATCGAATTGGAATTGAAATTAAGTTAATTTATTGCATTTAGCTAAAAAATGAGAACATTTCTCTTCTCATTCGAACTGAGTTATTTTTTCGTACCGGAAAGTCGTCTGCCAGTATCCCTTTTTGGAACTTTGAATGTTCTCAAGGTTATGTGTAACGTAAAAAGAAATAATACTGTTACTGTTAAAGAGTATATTTTAGTTATTTCATAAAATTCCTAGTTATTTCGTGAAATACGGAATGCTGTCAGTTAAAATGTGTATAGTAAATTAATACTTACTCATACTGTTAAAGAGTATATTTCAGTTATTTCATAAAATTCCTAGTTATTTCGTGAAATACGGAATGCAGTCAGTTAAAATGTGTAGGAAATTTTAATAAGAACTGGTATTAAAAAGTTACTCTATAAATTTGCCATTGATAGACAGATAAGAAAACTTTTTTTTGGAAGGGTAGGCAAAGCTAACTTAATATTTTGTACTTGAAAAGTAAACTTAACGTAGTTAAGTTTCTTATATTAAGTTTCATTAATATGTTACAAATGTCTCAATAATATGTTAAGTTTCGTGATTACGTTTATTACCAAAAAACATACACTGACCTAAAAAACGTAGTTATGACAGAATTACGTTTCTGACGTTAGGATTCATTAACACATTTTAATATACGTTATATGAGTTATTATATTAATACGTTAAGCTTAATAATACGTTTCTCACTTTAATAAAAGTAATATAATGATGAAATTTATCGCATAATGCGCTAATTCTTTAAAATAACTAAACTCAAGTTAAATACGCTTAACTTTTTAATTACGTTTCTTACTTTAACGTAAGAAAAGCAATAATGAAATTTAAGTCAATCATCCTAATTATAAAACGTAACTAATCCAACGTAAGGAAGTTATTTCAATTCTACGTAACAAACTGATCGATTTTTTTAACGTTTTAATAATTTTAATGGTCACTTCTGTGTGGACGAGTTTTCTGGTTTGTTTACTTACATTAAAAACCTTGACTTGATCTGCTTGTATGTTGGACTTCCGCTTTGAATATCCATTGACTTAGCATTGCACAGGAAATACGTATTACAGGCATGCTGCACAAACAAAAAAACTCGTCCATATTCTACTTCTTAAATATTTTACGTCTTAAATATTTTAATCTAAAACGATAATAATTATCAACTCCTTGAAGTATTTAGGGTAATTCATAATCCTTATAAAACTTCGAAAAAGAAAATTTAAGTGTTATTGATACGAAAAATTGAATTAATTAATTTCAGATTTAATTTAGTGGTTTCTTTTAACTGATTCTTTTCAAAATGTTTCTTTTTTTCGTAATAGACGGATTTCAGAAGACTAAAAATGTCGAAACCAAAAAAATTTCAATTTAGGACTTCCCTGTTTAGTTGACGGTTTAAAAATTTTATTCAACATTTGGGACCTATAAGGTCGAGAATTTGATTTCTTAAAAAATGTGAGTTGTAGATTATAATAAATTTAATACAAATAGTTTTTAAAAACACACTTTTAATAGCGTTAAAAAAACAGAATTTTTTTATTTAAATTATTTTCTACTTTTAGTCTTCATTTATTATAATTCACATAGTCTTCATTCATTATAATAAATGTGATAGATCCTTAAAATCATTTTTTTCTCTAATTCACTACCAGATGGAGCTACTGGTATAGAATCAAAATTCAATCAAATTGTTCCGATATTTATATTCAAGTTCTGAAAATATCAAATAAGTGTGGCAGGTAGTTTCTTCTCGGATAGTAGATGTTCCCTAAGAGAAGATTTTTCAACATTTTAACTGAATTTCTAATTAAATATTAATTGAAATTCTAATGTTTTTCTCCAATACCTTCGGAGCATATTATTGCTCAAAAACCATTTTCATACCACTTTAATTTATAGAAAGTTATAAAAATTTTGTATCATCGTGACATCATTGCTTATGTAAGTCGAAACACTTTACTCACCTGACAATAAAAGTCACAAAGGAAGCTACAATACTTTCGATAATTTAATAAAAACACAATGAAATAACAAGCCAAAAAATGACGCTACAAGTATGAGTGGAATGACTAAAAAAGCGGGAAAATTTTAGAATTACGTTGCCACGTTTTATTTAAAAAAAGAAAAAAAGAGATTAAGAACAAACAAGCGTAATGGTGGCGCTCTGGGCAGAGACAAAAAAGCTCTTCTAGATATTATTTACTATTAGTTATTTTCGCTTTTTTTCCTCGTCTGCCTAAAGCTGCCATTTTTTGCTCTAAAAATACCGTTTCAAACTCCGATTTCAGTTTTTACGTTCTCGTATACGAAGTATACAAAGAGAAAGTATTGTAATCGTCAAAATATTCGAACTCGAGATTTTGACGGATCTCCACGTTTTAGACCTCCCTGGGTACGAACCAGAGGGAGTGATCTCCCCTAAACTTTCTCGTATACTTCTCCAAAAAGGTGCTGTTTTCCCTCCCCCCGCGTGGATAAAAAAATTCGAACCTTTTGTAATCCAGGGTCCAATGACTATCGGAAAATATTTAGGTAAAGAATAAAATTCGAAGAGATGCGTTCCGATTAAATGAATACCGATTTCTACTCTTTCTTGGCTCAAGGGCAATCCTTCTGCGTGCACAGATTGCTACCAAGTACGTATGCGCATGGAGAATCGGATGAGAAAAAGCGCCAAGCAGGAGTCAATAAATATCGTGCACAGAAGATTGCATTCAATACGCATGCGCGTGGAGATGCGCTCATATAGACGGACAGACAGTCAACCTTTTGACGGATTTGACCAAAAATTTTATACGGACCTACATTCATGACGATAAAACTGTGTACGAAATTTTTATCTATCTAGCTATTCCAGTTTTTGAATTATAGCGTTCGCATGACCGCGGATATACAGACAGACAGACTTCCCGCTGACGGATTTTGTCCAAAATTTGATAGAAACCTACAAAATATGTTTAAGGACTACATACCAAATTTCATCCCTTTATCTCTAATAGTTTTCGAGTTATCGTGTTCACAGACACACACACACAGACATACAGACACACAGACAGACATAATTCCAAAATTGTGTTTTTAGGACTCAGGGAGGTCTAAAACGTGGAGATTCGTCAAAATCTCGAGTTCGAATTTTTTGACGATTACAATACTTTCTCTTTGTATACTTCGTATACGAGAAAGTAAAAACACAATTTGGGAATTATGTCTGTCTGTGAACACGATAACTATTAGAGCTACGGGGATGAAAATTGGTATGTGGTCTTTAAACATAATTTGTAGGTTTCTATCAAATTTTGGACAAAATCCGTCAACGGGAAGTCTGACTGTCTGTCTGTGCGCTGTCATGCGAACACTATAACTCAAAAACTTGAATAGCTAGATGGATAAAATTTCATACACAGTTTTATCGTCATGAATGTAGGTCCGTATCAAATTTTGGGCCAAATCCGTCAAACGGTTGACTGTCTGTCGGTCTGTATAATCGCATCTCCAACGAGTCCGCTATCTCCACGCGCATGCGTACTTTACGCA
The DNA here is from genome assembly GCA_013235015.1 of Araneus ventricosus. Taxonomy (NCBI): domain Eukaryota; kingdom Metazoa; phylum Arthropoda; class Arachnida; order Araneae; family Araneidae; genus Araneus; species Araneus ventricosus. The sequence goes on from BGPR01007757.1 coordinate 55,063, forward strand.
ATATTCTGTGCACGATATTTACTAACTCCTGCTTGGCGCTTTTTTTCCATCCGATTCTCCATGCGCATGCGTACTGGTAGCAATCTGTGAACGCGGAAGGATTATGTGACTTTGTCCTTGAGCCATACAAGAGTAGAAATCGGTACGCATTAAATCGGAACGCATCTCTTTGAATTTGATTCTTTACCTAAATATTTTCTGACAGTCATTGGATCCTGGGTTACAATAGGTTCGAATTTTTTTATCCACGCGGGGGGAGGGGAAACAACACCTTTTTCGAGAAGTATACGAGAAAGTTTAGGGGAGATCCTTCCCGCTGGTTTACAGTAAGGATCACGTTTCCATGAAAAAAAGTAGGTGTTGCCATTTGAAAATTTCGAAATTTTAACACAGTAACCGTAACTATAAGAGCTGGACTATTGTTTTGCACATCATTCTTGAGCGCATACCGTATAACACCTGCATGTAAAATTTTATTCTTCTACCTATAACGGTACACTCCCTAGGGGGTCATATATCGGCAAGGTTTTTTTTATAATCACCCTGTACATTCCCATGGTTCCATGTTTCTGCTGTGAATAAAACGATGCAACTTCAAGTTCCGATTAATAACTAAGATATTCCTGACGTTTACGAAGCCGGAAGCAACCAACAAAAGAATCTTGCAATTAGAGCAGCCGCCAAAGAAATTAAGGGGTGAATAGCTGGAGAAGAAAGATGCAGAATAGCCGAGCGCCGGAAATTCGGAGAATTAAGACACCTTAGTTCCGGATAGTTTAGAAGGCCCGTCATGCCAAAAGAAATTAACGCAAAAATGTTTAGAAATTCCAGTCCAAGGCTTGGAGACAATTCGTTTCTTGTGTTATTTTTCATTTTCATATTTCCGAGCGAAAGCTAATGGATGCATTACGAAACTCGTTACACAGTAGAACCCCGGGAGCCCGAAATTTCGGATAATCCGAACGTCTTTTTTTTTATCTTTCTGAAAAATGAGGGAAAATAACAATCAGGAATCAGAAACAAAGCTAATGTTTATTCCGAACTTAAAAGAAGTATTCGGATTGGTCTTTAACCCCTTAAATGAAGCGGCCGTCATATTGAAGGGCATCAAATTATCGCATTGTTAGGCTTATAAACTAAAATTTAATCATTGATTCGCTTTATAATTTGACGCAAAAATTACGTAGAATCGATGAGGATCCCAAGTATTCTATGCCTTCTTAGATGAATGAAAACGACAGCCCATTTCCAAACCAGCGGGAGTGGCCTTCCCTAAACTTTCTCGTATACTTTTCAAACATTTGTCATTTCCCTTCCCCCTGCGTTGATAAAAAGTTCGAACCAACTGTAAACTAGAATGCAATGACTATCAGAAGGTGTTTCATTGTAGATTATAGTGATAGTAAAATATTGAGGTGAAGAATCATATTCAAAAAGATGCGTATCTATTAAAACTTCGCAATATATTTTTTTTTTATCAAACTCTAGCAATGCGAGTTCCGCGTGCGGAGAAGAAAACAGGTGAATAGCTTGCTCGCTGAATAGCTTGCGCATGCGCAGAGATTTCTTCCAATACGGAAGTAAAACGAGACGCCCTAAATGTTTGCTTCCTTACAAAATCTCGCCGCCAGAATTGGTTTTTGGCAAACTGCCAAGTTTTCGGAGCATCCCTTCTTTCCACAGGCATTTACGCATGCGCATGGAGTTGAACAAGTATGCTATTATACAGACCGACAGACAGTCAACCCGTTGATGGATTTGGCCCAAACTTTTATACGGACCTACATTCATGACGATAAAACTGTGTACCAAATTTTATCCATCTGGCCTTTCAAGTTTTTGAGTTATAGCGTTCGCATGACCTCGAACATACAGATAGATAGACAGACTTCCCGTTGACGTATCTTGTCCAAAATTTGATAGAAACCTACAAATTATGTTTAAAGACCACATACCAAATTTCATCCCCGTAGCTCTAATAGTTTTCGAGTTATCGTGTTCACAGACAGACAGACATAATTCCAAAATTGTGTTTTTCGGACTCAGGGAGGTCTAAAACGTGGAGATTCGTCAAAATCTCGAGTTCGAATTTTTTGACGATTACAATACTTTCTTTTTGTATACTTGGTAGACGAGAAAGTAAAAAGGAGAAGTCATCTTATTAGATAACAAAGAAAATGCGATTCTTAAGGGGCTAAAATGAACACATCACCTTAATTAGTAGAAACAAACTCAGATATTGTTTAGCAACGGATTCGGAAACCCTCCTCGCTTTTGCGCATGCGCCGGGTGGAGTTAATTTCATCAAAATAGGGGGAAAGTGAAGAATGGAAGGGCGATGTTTACATTTTACTGAGCGTGATCTAACAAAGAACTCCGGAAATATGACTCATTGCCTGACACCCCTTTCCGGTGTAAAAAGTAGTAGTCTCAGTATGCGTTGCTGAACAGTATCTTCTTTTTACCTTCAACTTCATTAGTAGCACAAAGATATTGCAAAATATTGTCCGATATTGAACAATATTCGCAATATTGTATAATATTGTACAATATCATATAATATTATATAATATCGAGCAATATTGTACAATATCGGACAACATGTTGTGCTACCTGGGTTGTTGGCCACTGCACAGTGCGAATCGCCACGTGATCTTTCCTTACGCTTTCACAGTGCACCCAGTTTTAGTGCACAGTAAAAGAGAAGTAATTTTAATAAAAAATGCAGTAGAATTTTTTCTAGTTTATATATCTTGAATATAAGGTAATTAACTTTTTTGATAAACGCATTTAAAAGTAGTGAAAAAATAGCGTATCAAAACAGCGTCACCGGTCCAACTAAAAAAACTAGTTTCTCAACTGGATCACCAGTTTCTTTAAGCACCATGAAAGAGAAGTACTTTTTGATTCTGAAAGTCACACCAACCAACAATGTATGGACCCAAGTATGACATTTTATGCACTCTATCATTTCTTCTTCCTCTTTTTCCTCACGTATGATACGCAGATTTAGTTCTTTTTGAATCACCACTTGATGTCTTTAATGCACCTTTGTTTTTTTTTACTTCGACATGTTTCAATTCCATTTTATGAGGACTGATAGTTAAAATTGCTTTCTGGGCTATTGAAGCATTGAAGTACATAATTGGACCAGTCCAATGGACCTTATGCACCGTTTGGATTCGAGAGTATAAAAAAACAGCTGTGGAGGAATAAACAAAACGATCGGCCTATAAGCGACTCAGAAATAAAAGCAGTTCTGAGTCAGCTGTTTAAGACTGACCAATGGCTGCCTGTGGCAGGTCACGTGGCGGAGGATGTGACGTCACATGCATAAGGTCCATTCAGGCAATGGACCTTATGCACAGATGGACCTTATGCACAGGTTCGAGAGTATAGAAAAACAGCTGTAGCGGGATAAACAAAGTGAACGCCTATTCTTTACTATGTATAATCGGCATGGAAATTGACGACTGAAATATCAATTTAAATTTTTACCTTCGATTTTTCAGCGAAGTATTTCGTCAGAAAATTTTATTGATAAAACTGATTTATCTATCATAGTCGATTAAGGACGATTTTTTGTAATCTTTTTCGCTACAGAAAGACAGTGGTTCGTGCAACGATGCATTCTTGTGTATTATCACAACTCGAAATAAGTGAATTTTTGCTTTGTATGGAAATAGTTTCTTTTGCTTTTTAAAAAACTGATTTCTTCTGTGTTGATTTTGTAACACTCGGTATAGATACTTTTTATGTAAAATGTAAAATTCGCTTATAATATATACTGTTTTATAGAAAATTAAAATTTTTCCTTAATAGTATATATTTCTGACAGTTTTTTTTTATTTTATGATTATTGCCTATAAAAGCAGGTTTTTTGGGTAAAAATAATAGAATATTAGTTTTAATACATAACAATCGCAAGCCCTCTTTTATTAACTCAATTTGTTGTCGACTGAAATTTTATTAAACTTTTTTTCTTCAATCTTTTAACGAAGTATTTCGGCAGAAAATTTTATTACTATAAATTATTTCTCTAGTGTCGTCGATTTAGGAATGTTTGTTGTGATCTTCATCCCTTCAGAAACACCATATGCTTCGTGTGACGAAGCTTTCTTTTGTATTTGTAACTCTCAATACATAATCTTTATCTCTGAATGTTTTTTTCCAAATATATTTGTGTTTCAATATATTTCACATTAATTGAATAACTGATTATGGCTATTTGTCATTATTTCTGAAAAAATGGCTATTTTAGCTTGCTATGCATTCTATTCGAACTCCGATCAGCTGTTTTCGGCGTCCCGCCGTCACGTGACTATGACGACATGTGTATAAGGTCCTTTGTTTATGGTCTAATCTGAGGAATTTTGGGACGACAAGAAGAATAAAAAACACTTTACCTTATCTTTAAACAATTTTAATAAAATTATTATAGTAAATTCTAGCCAAACAAGTTTTCTATCTGAGGAAGTAAAAATACATTTTGATACTTACTTTAAAACAGAGTAAGGATTTTAGTCTTTTATTAAAATATTTAATTGATGATATCTAAATGTAAGCACCTTTCATTAACTGCAACCATCGATTTTTTTTTGTCCTTAACACATTGAGCGCTACCATATAAATGTATTTATTGTGAGTCTTGTTATTTGGTAGGAATGTAGGTAAAAGTACCCAAATGAATACAAGGGAGGCGACAGCATATGTTGTATTAATTTGGATAGAAACTTACACTTTCTATGTTAAACAAAAAATGTGAAAAAGAATAACCCAACGCATGCTCCCTAAAATTCTGCACACAAAAAGTTCGTTGCCAATATGGACACCCAATCAATCACGCCAAACTGGAGTCGTTGTTTTTCATAGTTGATCTCTAAACAACTATAAAAACTATCGCATTCTGTGATTTTCTTAAAGCATTTTTCTCCTTATGGAATAATTCTAGTTGTAGTTGTATTTTATTAAGAATTCTTTTAAATTACCACATTAATAATCGTCGAAATATATAAAAATGGCTAGACTTTTTCCAATTATT
>BGPR01007758.1:0-29724 GCA_013235015.1 Araneus ventricosus
AAAAATATACCTTTCTTCGGCCACTTTCATATGTTCCTGCAATTTATTTTTCTCCTGAACTAACTCTTGTATTTGGTTGATCAAAGTATTTATGTAATCCTAAATTTAAAAAAAAAATAAAATATCTGTATTTTCATGAATAATAAAATATTAACACTCAGAAATAAACCAAACATACTTATATTATACTGACTGCTGATACAGTTGAGTCTTGTTATACAATATTCTGTTTAAACCAACATCAGTTCTGAATTCCAAAAAATCATAAATAAAAAATTGCACTCTGTAGTTTTTACTTTTGTTGGATGAGTTGAATGTTTTTCAATTTGTAGAAAGACAAGCGACCCAGTCACCTATACAGTTAGTATTGCTGGAGATTCCAAACTGTCTAGACCACAGTCATAGTAGCTTATCTTTTGTAGTTGTTGTTTTAATGGAAGGGCTTGAAGAATAGTCAAATGGGGTCAGTGATGTAAAAATGACTCAAAAGTATAGACTATATGCTATAGAAGCATCCTTTTTTGATTTTAAGATTTAACACGTTAATAGATGACCGGTCATTTTTGTATCGAGTTATAACATTTATGAATGACTAAATTTTAGTTTATAAGTTTAAAAATGACATAATTGGATGAACAAATAGAGCTTGGGCAAAACTGTTAAGGGGTTAAACTCATGTCATGGCCATCATTTTGAGATAAATGAAACAATTAAATGCTGTGAAACTTGATGGAGTTTCAGGATTCTTCAGATCAGCAAATCCAAATTTTTATGGAATCAATTTCATAATCATTCAAAAACCAAATTCACTGCTTAAGATATTGCGCCCAAAGTTTTCAGGAATACCATTTTTTAAAAATTGATCAAACAAAAGCTTAGATTGTCTCGACTTTGAATTTTCATTTGAACAAATAGATTTAATACGAAAAAATTGAGTGAGAATTGTGTTTCTATAAATCTTAACAGAAATATTAAAAGACCAAAAGGAAAATCGGTTGACACTAAAATGAAAATCCTTTCTTTCGTTATACATATCAATACAAAAGTTATTAACAATATGTTTATTATCCAGATCTAAAAAATCTGCTTTAAACTGATTACTGTTTATTTAAGAAGCAAGGCTGAATATTTTCCACATATTATTAAAAGTTCCATGATTTAAAACAATAAGATTATCCACATATCTGTAAGCCTGAGGATTGTATAAGTAAATAATTCTTTTCAAAATAGTGAAGGAAAAGGTTAGCTGTAATAGAAGAAAGAGAAGATCCTTGTGGAATGCCATGAGTTTGAAGGAGAAAAACTTTCCCCATTGTAAATAAAAATATTAAATATGCAAAAATTACATAATTTATCCCAATACTCAAAAGAAATATTGAGAATATTTTTGTAATCAAAAAGTAAGAGTTAAGCACCTCTCGAAGAGTGATTAAAGGAATGCTTGTAAAAAGATCTTTGAAGCCGAAAGTCTCAATAGAAAAAATACTGTCTTTAAAATTGTGAATGAAATCAATAACCAGTTTATTATTGATAATGATCCAAGTAAAATCTTCTGAACAGATGACATTCAGTAATTTTTTTAACAGATTAAAGAAAATGTATCCAGGTTGCTTCATGTATGCAGAAGTTCCACGAGTGATACAAGATAAGAAATAGGATTTTTGTGGAATTTTGGATTAATAGTAATGTAAGGAAAGCATAAATTGTATTTATTAATTTTGAAGAATTTATAGAAAGCAAGTATTTTTTTGGTAATTGTACTCATATTAAAGTTGGATTTTTTGTACGTTACTGAATTTTGAAGTTCCTTATCCAGAAGATTACAATAATGCTGTTTGCAAATAAAAGCTTAATTGTTGGAAGCTTTGTTGATTGCAGTGATGATGAAATTACTTTTTAAATCTTCTAAAGCAATTTTAATATTAGAAAAGTTAAAAGAACCAAAACAATTGAATTATAATACTGGAGGGAGATACTTTTTCTAAAGGTAATAAAGATTCAATTTCTTCAATGGGCATGGAAATGGAAAAAGCATTAGAATTTTTTAAACAGATATCATCAATATTTTTCAGTAAGTTATGCAACATGGAAGGCAGAGAAACTTGAAAAATCAGTCTGAATTTTGGACCTTTTAACATATTTTTTATATCTGAATTCTCTATTATGTCTAGATTACTAGTAACAATATGGCCAGAATCTTTGTCAATAAATTGAGAAAATGAGTCTTTGTCACACAAACATTTAGCTGTTTTTTTAAGTTTAACAATGTCAAAAGACGCATTATTGTAATCGAAGATTTTTCTGCCAAAAGGAACATCATATTTAAAAGTTTTTTTGTAAACAAATGCTTTTAATAGGAATATAATTTACAGAGATTAACAAAAAATAATCACTTACTTCATTTACAGTGGTTTCATAATTTTGGAAGAAAGCAGCCATGTTTTTAACCTGGTCATATTTTATGCTCAAAGTACGATTAATGTTTTCCAGATTTTCACTGCGGACTTTCTGTTTATCAGTCATTTCTTCTAGAGTTTTCAATTCAAGTTCAGATGCTGGATTCAAATTTACAGATTCTTCACTTTCTTCTAAACTACTACTTTGCGTTTCTCCAGATTGTACACTTTCATCATATTCTAAATTTGTCAGATTTGCTGAAATCTAATAAAAACAAATACATATAGTTATAGCATAAACATCCCATTACAGAAAAGTGTTCAGTTTTTTTATTTACTTTCATACCGTTAACTGAAAGCAATAGGATTGAATTTCTTCTAACTTCACAAGATGGTCTTTCAAATTTGGATCTGCTGCTGCTGCTGTGGTCATCTCAGTAACAAGCAATCTGTAATAAGAGTTCAAAATTCAAAGACAGAAAATATATGCAACAGACATTTTGCAATAAGGAAAGAAAACTGACCAAAAGATTTAATACAAAACTCACACAAAGCTAAAGACACACCACACAAATATTGCCAGTATATATGTATATATTCACATTGAAACAGCATACAGAAAAAAATGCCCATAAAAATAATAATAAAATTTGATAAAGTTAACTTGCAAGGGGAGAATAATTGTAACGAATTCAAAATGAAAGATTTAATCATTAATTACTTACTTTATCTTTTCATACAAAGACTGTATACTATCAAGGATAACACCATATTTATCTTCCATCTAATAAATAATAAAAGTTAATCAGCTATTATGCAACTATCACTGAAATAAGCACACACAGCAAGATATTTTACATTACCTTAGCTATCTTATCAACAAGACTAGATATTCTGGAAAAAGCGTCATGCAATTCTACTTGCAGCTCTTCTACTTTTGACGTTTTTCCATCACCAGATACACTAGGCATATAGGTGGTAGAACCATTTCTACTTTGAAATTCATATAAAGCAGTCTGCAAGGCCTCGACCTTATAATGAAAAGATGTTATTAAAAGACAAAAGATTAAAATGAACAATTTCATTAAATAAGCTATTATGAAAAATTTACGCACAGAATTACTAAGTGGATTTGCATCAAAACAAGACATCAAAGATAATGACAGAAGAAAAAAAATTCAGTTATTTATTATGTAATAAGATGTGAATTCTAGCCCCACCCACCATCAGGCTTAAAATAACATCAAGGATTCTGTAAATATTAAAAATTTATAGTCAGGGATGAGATTGGCAAAAAAGCAAAAAGACTGAAATCATACGCGAGCAAAAAATTTGTACCATAATTTATACGCGAAAGATGTTTTAAGAAGTAAAACATCAGAACACGCAATATGATGAAAATATTACACTATAATAATTAATTATTTATAATTCAGTACGTATAAATAAGAAAAATAATATTAAATTATTATTAAATCATTCACATTAAAAGTTAACAAACAAGTTTAACACATCATCAGGGGCATCTTCAAATACAAAATTAGACATTAAAACATATTTACCACCTGTACATCATTGAGATGCAATATACACCCAACAGAAGTCTGAGAAGAATTATATTTAATAGCCTTTTGATAAAAGTTAGCTCAAAAAATAAATAAAATTAAGGACAATAATTTCTTTCACTTCATGCAATTGTGTAAAGTGTATTAGCTCTTTATAAATTATAATAATGTATCATATACTGAATTCTGTTTTATTTTTTATTTTTATAATTTTTTGCAAAAGTAACAGCACAATGATTTTGCACCTTATAAAGTGAGAGGGGTCGAGAAATTGTACAGTTACAATCACAGATTCATTTAGCATTATTGTTATTTCAAACCCTTTGAAACATTCCCTTAATTGTTAAAGAAGTGGTTTTCTTTTCTTTTTTTTTTTTTTTTAATTGTGTGGCTATTCTTGGTAACAGATCTCCATTAACACGCCTCACCCCTTGTTTTGGAGGGCTCCTATCTTTGACAGATTTTTCTTCAATAAAGGATGTGTAGTAGTAGTATAAACGATGTTAGAAGAGGCTAAAGTTTTTGCACAGTCTTCATTAGTATCTCTTTGTTTAATTACTGACATAGTTGTCGGGACTACATTATCTCTAGAATGCCTAGGTAAATCGTCGGTTTTATTTTTTATTTTGAGAAGTCTTTTTTTATGTCTTATTCTCTGCTTTTTTGCTGCATTTGCACAGATTTTTAGCTGCCTCTTTTGACAGGAGTTTTTGTTTTTATTTATGTAGTTTATTTATTTGTTTTAGTTCCATTTTTTTATATATATTTCTTCATCTTGGTATGCCCTACAAGATGACCTTAAGTTTTCAAGTAATTTTTTTCAACATGTTCATGCAAAAAAATCTTTTTTTTTTTTGCAAAATATGCCACGGAGGTTTTGTTTTCTGCAAAAAGGTGGTACTTAATACTTTGTTAATAATGGCACAGAATATGTTGAAATGTTCATCCTTGTAGAGCTTGCTGATATAATGTTGATTCATCAGTAGAAGATGAATCAGCTAGTTTTCTAGCCGGTGGAGTTAAGCCGCACGGTCAAGCATATTTTCCCTGAATTTCCTTTCAAAAACGGAAGATGGAAAGATTTCTTTTCTTTGTGTAAAAGCAAAATTTTCAGAAGAAAAAGCAAAATTTCTCCAAAATAACAAAAAAGTGGAAGAATCTCATCACTATAATAGTGATTACACTGAATATCTTTAAGAAAGGGCATATTTTATTCAAAGCATTAAATTTATTTTCAAAACATAACATTCAGCTAAACTATCTGAAGAATTATTTTCTTTAGCCTTAAACATTTGTCAGTTACTAACTGATAACTTGAACAGTGAAAGAAATAACAATAAGGTCAATATTTCACTTTGTTACTAATAATTTTGAACAACTACCTGTGCTCTTCTTTCCAAATCAAAAAGATTGTCTAAAAAATAGATTAATCAATTGATCTGTCGAACTGAATGGTTTTCTAGATTCAGAAAATGAATATAATTTTCTACTGAAACTAACTTTCTGACAAACGTTTTATGAAATAATGTGAAGCCTAAATATTATGCTACAATGCAAGTTAATGCCAATAGTCACACAAGAATTTTGTATAAGATTTTATTCTCTAAAAGAAGAACCATGATGAATTTTTTTTATTCCAGAAAACACTCGCTCACTGCCTTAACATATTTAGAGACTGAACTGCCACTCTGCCGGAACTACAGTCACAAAATTATTTTGTGTTTTAAAGAAAAAAATGATTAATAAATTTTTTGAATAATTTACATGAATCTGAAGGAAAATCTTTAAGGAGAATTATTAAAATATTTTTTCATATACAGTGACCTCTCACTTATACGTGCTCTCTTTTATGTGCATTTTTCTCACAGTCCTGGACAGGGATATAGGAAAACAATGCTAAAACTCTTATTCATTTATGCTAAAAAAGCACCTCTCACTTATGCGCGTCGCAAAAATTTTCTTAGCTCAAAAAGTTTTTTTTTTTTTTCCCCCAGAACAAAAACCCTTTTTGTTCTGCCTCTAGGAATGCATTCCCTCGCCCTTCCTCTATTCTTCAGATTCCAGGAACACATTCCTCTAACTTATACACAGGTGTGCAAGAGGGGGTTCTTGTGATGGACGTCAGTAAGTCTCCTTTATACAGCAGCCAATTAGAGAGGTTAGTATTTCATGTACCACATGGCATTGATCACTAATGAAAGAATCATCTTTGGAGTTTTGGTTATGGTTACGTTTTAAAATGGTGAAAAGAACAAAATTGTTGCTTTCGTTTAAAATGGATGTTATTAAAAATTTCGAAGAAAATCCTTGCACCTTGAAAAAAGTTTTAGCGGAGCATTTTAATATCCCAGAATCGACAACGAGAGCGATTTTAAAAAATCTGGAGCATTTCCATTTTCTTTGTGTTTGTAAAAAAATAACCAACGGAAGTTATACACGTATTTGCATTTTGAAACATCTTATTTACATTTTACAGTACTATATGCATAGTATTAATTAACAATACATGTACACTGTATTGATGTTTCACTTTTAAGCTCCCTTTTGTGGTTTTTCACTTATGCACGTTTTTTTCGCTGTCCCCTACGCCCACACATAAGCAAGAGATCACTGTAGTAACTTTATTCAAGACAAAAAGAGTGAAAAAAGAAATCTGGAAATGAACATACACGTTAGCAATTATAACTTACCCTGCATTTAAAGAACAAAATAAGGGTAAAGACAAAGTAATAGGTAGTAGACCTTCAATAGGTAGTGATGATGTTAATAAGACTTTTGGTCAAAAAGATCAAACAGGCTTCCCATCTATTCCTAGATGGAGGGAATCAGGTAATTTCAAATTATCTTTTCAGGTTTTGAGTGATTAATGTTTATGAACTGTATGAGAGCTTTTAGATATGAATCTTGTAATTCTGAAATTTGTCAAGGACCAAAAATTATATTGGGAATGATACCTTAGCAGGCAACTGCACTCACCAAATTTACAAGCCATGCCAGTTTGAGGATTTTTTTATCCTCAACACAAATATAAAATGCAGAACTTCAATCTTCAAACAAATTGGGTCTCAAATCTAATTCTTTCTTCCTATTTGAAAACCGAGAAACTGCAGCTTCATGCAGGCGGTAGTCATAAAAGTCTTATTTTCACAATTCTCAGTATTTCTTTCACAAATATAGATCATATCAAATTCCATAATTCCATCATTTTAGTGATGCAAAACAAGACCATATCAAATTTTCTCAAGCTATTAATTATACCATGAAAAGTAAAAATATTTAGAAACGAAGTCCAAATAAAATAAGCATTTTTTTGGACGTAGGTGTTTTATACAGAGTACCCCCAATTAAATTATACATCCAATTTTCAATAAATCATAAAACACTTAAGATTTTCTTTCTAAAAATATTTATTATTTATACATATATATCCAATGTCAACAAAAATTATTTTTCACAATGTACATGATATTTCTTTTAAGGATAAACCATTTAGTAGTATAACAATGTCTCTTTCTTCAACACTTTCTTTTAATCCCCATTTTACACTTTTAATAATTCAAACTTGAAGAACTAAATTTTAATATTTCATTGCTCAACATTCTATCTTACAAATAAGAATCGAACCATTTTTAACATTCTCCCAAAGAAAAGAGATAATTATTTTGGTTAAATGTAAACAAATTTACTCTTATAATTCGCAAGAAAAACTATAAAGAAAAAAAATACAGAATCAAGCCTGCTTTCAATGAAAGAATTATTTAAATATTTAACATATTTCCAGAAACATTCAAAGGAAAAATCCTTATACCTTCAAAAAAAAATCCACAACTCTTCTAAACAATACAATACTGTACAATAAATATTTATTTCAGATGAATAAATTTACCTGCTTTTTTAGTTTTTCAATCTGCACAGCAGGTGGATCTACATTAACAACAGGACGATTCTTAATACAACGAGTATTGCTTGCATATCTCAAAGTACTTAATGTCTCCTCAGTACTTGTAGCTGACGGATTAACGCAGGCAATCATTACAGTATGACTGTTTCCACCAAGAGAATCTATTAAATAAATATGATGCAAGTTATAAATCAATGCATTGCTTACTCACTAAGTAAGTCAGTAAGTAAAAGTTAAAATAAAAAGAGTGTTTTCTTACCTTGCAGCAATCTAGTTAGTTTTGAGTCACGGTAGGGTATATGTTGTTTCTCTTCAATCAAATGAGTGATAACTTTTCCAAGGGATAACAAACCCAGGTTTATATTGATCCCTATCATAATAAAAGGAACAATATAAAACATTTTTTTCAGGTAACTGAAAACAGATCAAGAAAATAATTTTTCATAAAAAAGTTACTTTATTTGCATGTCAATATAAAAATAGACATAATAGCTCTTGTCGAACTCAAAAAAAGGCTACCTACAAAAAAATAAAGATTACAAAAATTTATTTGCAGTGTGTTTTTCTCTACCTTTAGTGCCAACATAAAACAACTCATCACATCAGTCAACTGAAGTAAGAGGATTATCCAGTATCATATAAGTACTCATTTAAATCACATTCATAACAGTGTGTCTAAATTATTTGTAGCTTTTCAACACAATTTTGAGGAAATGCAAATACTCTAGGGGATTTTGCAGCTTTCTTGCTCTAATTTTGCTTGCTCATAAATATTTTGTTTCTTTTCTTAAAAAACTGAAACTAAATAATCAGAGTAACAAATCAATAAATGAAATGTATCAAAATGAAAGCTTATGAGAAGAACACAATTTAGTAACTTTTAATTTCTTTTTTTTTTTAAATGTCTTCATTCAAGTTTAACTCTCTCCACTTGAAAAGCCATTCTAAACAGTGCATCATTTTGATTTTTTTTTTTTATTTCAATGGTTAAAAAAATTACCTACAGAGTTAAGTCGCAGAATAATTTTTCAGTAAAAATGAATTTACATAAATATATTTTTTATGTTTCAAAGCAATTACTTTTCTGAGTGCAAAAGGTTATTCTTAACCTTTATTAAGTTAGTTAACCCATATTGTACCAAGCATTGAAAAAATTACTATTTTTTAAAAATCTAAAACGTGTTTCTTTAAGCCTATGTATACACATAAAATAAAAAAAAAAAAACTTACCAAACTTTTATTAGTTTCATCAATACAGGCTACCCTAAAAATAGGACAATGGTATAATCCACGGCTATTAGTCCTTACATAGGTGGAAGGGGAGGAAGCATCTTAAGCATAGTCAAACGTTAGATTTTTTACAAATAGTTGTTGATTTTGCTGTACAGAGTTTAGCTGGTATTCTTTTTTCTCAGTTTTCTGGTTTTTTTACAATTACATGTTCATTTTTAAACTTTAGAAGATATTCATTAACATGTTGAACACCCAGTTTTCTGCAAGGTAGTTTCCTTGGAATAGAAGGACCCAAAAAGGAAAACTTCTATGCACTCAAAAATCAAGCAGGCTCAGACTATCATCATTAAATAGCTGATTGAGCTTTTATTAAGCAACAAACACTGTTTCAAAAGCATTAAAAATTCAGAAAATATTCCGAATTGTTGAAGAGCTTTGTTTAGAAATCATAAAGGGGCCTCACTTTGAAATATCAAGCACTCAAGTCAGGTTGTAAGTTATCGTTAAAATGAAGATATAAGGGGCATTCAAATGAAACCCAGTCACTAGTGTAAAGTAACGGTAACGATTTTATTAACTCACAAATGTAGTTATACACAATACACATACTCAAAAATAGTCGCCAAAACTGTTAGCACATTTATCCCATTGCGACACTAGCCGGTCGATTCCATCTTTGAAGAAGCTAGTAGGCTGCTGTCGGATCCAGGCCTGGACCAAGTCACACACTTCGTCGTCCATTGTGAATCGATGGCCGCGAATAGCTTGTTTTAGAGGTCCAAAAACATGAAAGTCACACGGTGAAAGGTCTGGACTGTACGGTAGATGTTCCAGTGTTTCCCACCGAAACTGCTGCAATGTCGTCTTCACCGCATTGGCCGTGTGTGAGCGGGCATTATCATGCAGGAGAATAACGCCATTGGACAACCTGGCCGTTTCGACTTGATGGCTCGTTTAAGGTTCTGTAAAGTGGCTTGATAACGCTGGGCATTGATGGTGGTTCCCCATTCCAGAAACTCGACAAGCAGTGGGCTCTTGTGGTCAAAAAAGAAGGACATCATGACCTTACCAGAACTGGTGTGCACGGCCTTTGATTTCTTTGGAGGTGGTGAAGTCGCATGTTTCCACTGCTTGCTCTGATGCTTGCTTTCCGGTTCAAAGTGGTGACACCATGTTTCGTCACCAGTGACAATATGCAACAGAAAGCCATATTCCTCCTCATGATAACGTTACAGATGACTCAAAGACAGCGCCATTCGATTATTGTGCTGTTCGGCGGTCAGTTGGTGGGGAACCACTGCACACAAATTTTTCGAAATGTTGATGCATTATGGTGTGAGTGGTGCCCACGCCCGTACCCAGTCACCGATGGATCTTGTCCATGGTTACTCTGCGGTTGTTCAAGACCATGCACTTCCGCAATCATTTCCGGTGTGATGACACGATTAGCCTGTTCAAGACGAGCATCGTCTTCCAGTAACTCGTACCCCTCAAAGAATCTTTTGCGCCACTCCACAACAGTTGAACGACTCAGACTGTACTCACCATACACAGCCTTCATCCGTCGATACATTTTCACGGCCTCCAACTCCCTCCACTGCTAAAAATCGAATCACTCCTCGTTGTTCCTTCTTACTCGCCTGCATGTTCCGTAGTGGACGATAACTTGTGTGACCACCTTCTCTTCGGCGTGCAACCACACTGTTGTGTTGGAAATTCAAATGAAATTGTTCAGTCACTGAATGAAACGCATCTCATTGGTTTATTTCATGACGTAGCCGAAGTTACGGCACTAGTCGAAGTTGATTGGTTGTTACAATCTATATATATTGTTCATTTGTGTTTTTAAAGCAAGTCAGTCGAATGGATGGCTGTCAGTGAGTGTGTAAGCTGCAAGACAGCAGCATGTCTTTATTTTTTAAGTAAACTGGATTAAAGCTCTTTTGTATTTTAAACTGCCTGGTATCTACGTTACTCTGCAATTTACACTCACGACATGCCAACAGTGGTTATGGGCCGTGCGATCCCGTACTGATGATTGCCAGATGCAGCTTAAGCCCTACTGTTTAAATTAAACCGAAAGATTGTGCCCGTTTGTTGTGAAGTCTATAAAGCAGATTGGAAGATGAATATGCCGGCGGAGTCTTCGCCATTTGCATTCCCGAAGTTGGATGGTTCTAATTATACCTTATGGAAGGAAGACATGAAGGTCGTGCTGATGGATCGTGGTTGTTGGAGCTTCATAATTGAAGATAAGCCATGTCCTGAACAAGCTACTGAGAAAGAAAAGTTCGAGTTTGACTGGAGAAAGCAGAGATGTTACACTACAATTTACCAAGGCATCAAAAGAAAATTTCTTCCGTTAATCCGACACACAACAGATGGTAAAGAAGCATGGAACATTTTAAAAACAAATTTCGAACCAACCTCCAAAGCCCGATTGGCAGTTCTTATCGATGAATTTTTCGAGCTCAAGTTTAATCCAGAAGAAGAAACCCTTGAAATTTTCTGCAAGCGAGTCGATGAGAAGAAAACTCAAGTTAAGGAAGCGGGTTTTGAAATTCCTGAACTTTTAATCGCATTACAACTTATTAGAAGATTGCCATACGAGTATGATCATTTAGTGCAAACCCTCTACAGATTGAAGGATGAAGAATTTAACCACCGGGAAGTTGAAAAACAACTTGTAAACGAAGCTGGACGAATTCAACTGAAGCAGAAGGATTTGAATCTAGATTACACAGAAAATGCATACACCGTTGGATTATTTCGTCTGCAGGAAACTCGCAAGAAATCTTCTGAATGCAGTGGAGCAGTGTTGGACCCTTCAAGAAACCCTGGTCAATACAGGAAAATCAGTTACCCTAAAGGAATGGGGCCGTTTTGTGACTTTTGTTCCCGCAAAGGACACGATGCATCTAAATGTTATAAGAAGCAGAATAAAGAAAAGAAACAAACTTTTGCATCAGAAACTTCGTTCTGTGGGACTAATCAAGCCTTTGGAGTATCGACGGACTGGGATCAGTTCCTCATAGATACCGCAGCTACTTCCCAATTTTGTTATGAACGTGACTGGTTTAAGAACTTTAAGGAACTTACAACGACAAAAGCCCTCCTTGCCAATAAAAAGTCTACCTGTGAAGTTAAAGGAATTGGTGATATTGACTTCATTGTTCAAGATATTAAAGGTAATGTTAAAATCACTTTAAAAGATGTATTTTATACTCCAAACATGAGGAGGAATTTAATTAGCGGAGCAAGAATGGACATAGCAGGACTTAAAATAATTTGGTCACATAATGTTATGCGTATATGTCATTCTAATAATGAATATTTCTTTTCAGCAAGATATGTTTTATATAGTATCAGGTTATCCTTTATTAGATAGTGTAATGTATACTAGTGTAGATTTAAATTTAATCCATAAGAGATTATGCCATGTCAATATTCCTCTTATTAAGGATATGTGCAAAAATAAATCGGTTAAAGGGTTGGAGAAAGTAAATATTAAAATAGGTAATGAATCTTGTATAGCTTGTAATGTAGGTAAAGCAACAAGAACGTCTCTGAAAAAGAATTATGCGTACAAACGAGTAACAAAGTCTGTTTTGGACAAAGTCCACATGGATTTATGGGGACCTGCACCTGTTAATTCTTTGGGGGAAGTAAATATTTCTTGTCCATAATTGATGATTTTTCTAGAAAAATAGATGTATTTACTCTTAAAAGTAAAAGTGAAGTATTTTCAATTTTTAAAGAGTACTTATCTAGGGTACAACGCGAATTAGGAAGGAAACTTAAAAGTGTCCGGACCGACAACGGAATGGAGTTTTGTCACAAAGATTGAGACATTTTTAAGAGATTTGGGTATTAAAATTGAGAGAACATCTTTCTATACACCGGAATTAAATGGTATAGCTGAAAGATTCAATAGGTCACGTATGGAAGCGGTCAGAACTATGTTGCAAGATAGTGGCTTACAATCAAGGTTTTGGGCGGAAGCACTTCATGCCTATGTTCATACTAAAAATCGGTGTAGTCATAAATTAACAAAGGGAAAAACGCCGATGGAAATATGGTTGGGACATAAACGCTCCATTAGACATTGTCGTACTCTTGGTTCACTAGCATATGTGTATGTACCAACAGTTAATAGAAATAAATTACAACCCAAAGCTAAGATTGGAATATTGGTAGGTTACGCTGTGAATAGAAGAGGATACAGGGTATGGTTACCTAAAGAAAGGAAAGTCGTAGAAAGTATTTACGTTAAAATTGATGAAACAAAGAATGGCGTGAAAACTTTGTTTGGTAAAGTTAAACATTATGACTATGCTATATATCAATTGGATCAAAATTTAAATAACGATAGTGATTGCAGGGCACAGGGTGAAAAATCTAGTTCACCGAAAAAAACCCTCATCGTTAGATATTTCAACTTGGATAAGATTAGAAAAACCTAGGAAAAAAAGTAAAAGGATAGATATTTATTATTATCCTCCTAGTAAAGAATGACTTAGATCCACAAATGATGTTAAAATATATTGTGAGAAAAACAAATTAGAGTTTGACCCTAATCAGTTTAACTTTAAACCAACAACAACAAATACACGTTTTGCAGAAAAAACGGAATGTGATAATGAAACTAGTTCAGATTCCGTAGATGAAGCAAGCTTTGTAAATGATATTTTTCAACACGAGATATACATGACTGAAATCCCCAAAACATTTAAAGAAACTCCAATTTCTCCTGATAGAGAGAAATGGGACGAAACTATGTCGGGGGAAATTAAATTAATGCAGAATAGAAAGGTTTGGGATCTTGTTGAACCAAAATCGAATATGAAAGTTTTAGGTTGTAGATGGGTATACAATATTAAACATGATGAGAAAAATAATGTAAAGAAATATAAATCGAGATTGGTAGCACAAGGGTTTAAGCAAAGACCGGGTGTTGATTTTACTGATGTATTTGCACCACTTGTGAATTTTGATATAATTAAATTTTTATTTGTTTTGTTAGTATGTATTTTAGGGTGGAATCATTGTCAGATGGATGTAAAAGGAGCATATTTGTATGGAAACCTGGATATTCCCATTTACATGCAGCAACCCGAAGGATTTGCTGTAAAAGGATGCGAGCATTATGTTTGCAGGTTGCATAAGAGTATATATGGTCTTCACCAGAGTGGCAGACAATGGAATATTGAATTGAGTGAAATTTTATTTGGACTTGGATTTCATCAAAATGAGTTGTGTAATGGTCTATATACTAAAAGTAATTGCATTTTATTGGTATATGTAGATGACATTGTCGTTTTCAGCAAATCGCTAAGTGATCTTGAAAATTCAATTCTTAATATAAAAATTTAATTGGAAATAACAGAGTTGGGACCAGTTAGATACCTACTTGGTGTAAATTTTGAGCGAATCGGGGATTCTGTGTATTTGCATCAGAATACATATATAAATAAACTTAAGACTAGATTCAAAAATTTACCAAGGCGGCGAATTACGTTACCTTTGAAAGCAGGTTGTATTTTACCTGATAGAGTAAAAGAAAATGAGATAATAGAAACGGAACTTATGAGACAGATTCCGTATAAAACATTAATTGGATGCTTATTGTTTATTGCGAATAGGTCCACGCCAGATATTGCATTTGCTGTAAACACAATGCCACAATTTTGTAATGGATATACGTATCATCACTGGACTATTGTTGTTGATATTTTAAATTATGTGTTTAATACAATGTATTATAAAATAAATCTTTCGGATAGTCATAATACTAGGTTAATTATGTATTCAGATTCTAGCTGGGGATGCAAGTTAAATGATAAGACATTCTACCAGTGGATATATTATGTTATTTGGAAATGTACCAATAACTTGGAAGTCTCAGAAGCAAAAATGTATTGCTTTAAGCTCAATGGAAGCTGAATTTATAGCACTAACAGAAAGTGTAAAATGTATTATTCGGTATTCTAAAATTTTAAAAGAACTTAATTTAATTGATTTCAGAATGCCGGAATTGTACTGTGACAACCAAGCAACTATACATTTTTCGAAAAATAATATTGAGAATAGTAAAACTAAACATATTGATATAAAATATAAATTTGTTCGAAAATTATTATATGATAAAGAATTTGAACTAAATTATATAAATTCTAAGAAAAATTTGGCCGATTTCTTAACAAAACCTCTTGTAAAAGAAAAACTTTCGGTTATAAAGGCTATATTTCAAAAGGATTCAGTAACTGATGGGGCCGAATGTTGGAAATTCAAATGAAATTGTTCAGTCACTGAATGAAACGCATCTCATTGGTTTATTTCATGACGTAGCCGAATTTAAGGCAATAGTCGAAGTTGATTGGTTGTTACAATCTATATATATTGTTCATTTGTGTTTTTAAAGCAAGTGAGTCGAATGGATGGCTGTCAGTGAGTATGTAAGCTGCAAGACAGCAGCATGTCTTTATTTTTTAAGTAAACTGGATTAAAGCTCTTTTGTATTTTAAACTGCCTGGTATCTGCGTTACTCTGCAATTTACACTCACGACATGCCAACATGTTGCTATGCAATGTCAAACGTTGCGTATGCGTCAGTCTCTCTACCAATAGATGATGCCGCCATACACGCAGTTACGTGGCGCTCCCTTACGGCTAATGCAAAGTTAGACGCACTGACCAGGTTTCATTTGAATGATCCTCATACTTCTTTATTTCATAATATCTGTTCTTTGACAACGCTCTATTTAAAATTAAAGTTCCAATGTCGGGCGCATTTTTCCAGAGCATCTTTTCTTGAGGTAAAATATTATAACCACTGTAGAAGCGAATTCCTAAAAATTGCTTCATTCCAACCATGCTTTTTTCAAAAATATGATTATTATTTTGCCTGGAATATTTAATTGATTCTTCAACTGTCAGCTCAATCAACTTCAAACAGATCAACTCAAATAGTTCAATAGGAGATTTAACAGCAACAAAATGTAATTCATTGTCTATGTCGTCTAAATCACTGTCATCTTAAAGTCCACAAAAAATTCAAGGCTCCATGCACAGTTAAAAATTTACACAGCATTCTAAAATGGTAGCATCAAAATAATTTTCAAAAGAAAGCAAAAGTCAAGCATGTGAAAGCGGAAAATACTAGGTCTGCATCGATGAATTTCAAAATACAACTGAATGAGCCTCATGACTCAGTTCTTTGAGAACAATCGACTCCAGCCCAGTGCCTGTTAGACTGCTGGCACCTGCATTACTTGCAGAGTTGCAATCTTTGGAATGCAATAGAGAAAGGAAGGACTTTCTCCATTACTTAACTGATGGGGAATAGGTAGTAATAAAGCTATAATAGGATGTACCATCATCCTATTTTTATAGGAGTCGAAAATGTAAGGAAAATTGATCTTTTATATCATTTTTTTGGCAGAGATTTTTAACTAGAATAAAAGTATGCAATATTGCCACAATAAATTTATAAAAAATATCTAACATTAATTTAAATGTCCAAGAAAGGCATAAAATTACTCTTGAATAACAAGTCGTCTTAATTTAGAAAAAAATATTCAAAAGAATTTATATAAAGGCCACTTATGTTTGCTGTCCAATTTTTAGGACGATGAGAAAATGTTCATTGATCTTCGGAATTGGCTAGACTATTTACACTATTTTGCAATTTAATGAAAAATGATTGCCGAAATTTGCTTTGAAAACAGACTCAATCATATATACATATACTGTGTCACCTTTTTCTTAACTACCCTTCATGTATCTTTTCTAGACATAACCAAAAGTGTCCAGTTTACCCCAGAAAAGGATTTGAAACTAAATAACACAATTTTAAGTATAGTCCGTCAAAAAGGTATCCGAACACTATACTTTATTCTGAAACTAATAATCGCACAATAAAACTGTAAATGCCTGTCACTGTAGAAATGTGTCCTCTATAAGCACATACATTTATTCATGCAAGGGGCCGTCTACATTTTTATACCTACACAAACTCAATTTTTTCAAATGGCAACACCCGATTTTGAAAACATATCGAGAATTTCCAGATTAAAGTAGCTTGAATACATATAACATTTTGTAATTTTGAGTAAATGGTTGATGCGTTGTGAACAATTGAAATTTGTAATTCCTAATATTAAATTACTGTTTCTACTTTTTAAAAATATTTCAAGATGTGAATCTTTAATAATAATTCTTTTTTATGTTAAAATACTTAATAAACAAGACAAAATTTATGCATTTTTTTTTTTAAAAAAAAAGAAAGCATATTTTAGAATTTTTAAATTCACGAGTTAAAACTTTTTGAATAGAAACACAAAAGTTTGATGGGAACTAACAGCATGACCTAAAACATCACTGTTCCAAATTTGAACCTTTTCCGTCAAGTAGATTTTAAGATATGTAGCAATAATGAGCACGATTTTTGCTTTCTTTGGGAGGCATCTCAACTTTGTAAAAGGATTCGCTGGCTGAAGAAAACTCTTGGAAATTAAACGGAAAACAAAGCATGTCTTCCAATGCTGCTTTAGATTAAGAAATATTGTTTTCTTTTAAAATAAGTGCAAGCTGAGTAACAAACAAAAAGAAAAATTTATATATGTAAACAGATTCTACTCCTCAAATTATGTTTGAACCACTAAAATGAAAAAATGGAAGCCGATTACAGTTATAAAATGTTTTGAGAGATATTTAATTGATAAAAATGCAAAAATCTGTATAAAGTATGAATTTATATACGAGTAAATGCATGAATGAATAAAACATTATTAAATGAAATAAAATAGTATCTCCTTGTGTGTGGATAATGCAGTATCATTAAACAAAATACCTTATTTAAAAATGAAACAAAAGCTTAAAAATGTTTAGATAAATAAATTGTTTTGATTCAAGACTTTCTGGCAAAAAGCAATTAAGTATAAAAAAATTAAAAATAAAAATCTCACAAAAGGATTTTAAGTATCACTTGGTGGAAACTTATTTTGGTAGAAAATTGTTCGGTATCGTTCAGTAGCATTACACTATTTTTGTTTCATTTATAAAAGAATGTTTCAGAAAATAAGCCTCCATCTTTCAATTTTTAGCTGCTTCATATTTTTCACTTTAAGTTTGCCTTATGTAATATTAATCGCTGAAATTATTCAGAATTTTTATTTTTTTAACAACATGCCACACAATTTAGACAATGTAACAAACACCACATAATCGATCTTTATCAATCTGATTTTTCGTACAGACACATAACTCACCAACTTGAAATCAGTATCCACCGCTTCGATATGGATAAGAAGATAAATATAAAGAGAGGACTTGATAAAAAGAGATAGATCTCATTAGTGACTGCTATAGATTCCATTCTCGTTGACAGAAATATTAGATATAAGTCTTGTTAAATTATAAGTAGTTAATGACTAATATATTTATGCACATAAAAGTTTTCATTGCTTAACTGCATATTAAATATGTATATTGAATATAATCTGTAAAAATTTTTTATCTATAGAATTTTTTTCATCGTTTAACTGTTATTTTTCTGTAAATAAACATGCAAATAAAATCAAGCATTTTGAATTCTTAATTGGTAATGTTTCATTGCCCCTAATGGCAAACTTTAAAAAAAAATTAAAAATTTCTTAGAGAAAAATTACCCTATTAATGGTGAAAACTTGAATAAAGAACAGTTTTAACAGACTGACCTATTTTCTATGTCTGTATATGTTGAAACAACCCCCTAATCGGTTTTCTTGTATATCTCCAGTTGTTTTGAACAGATTTACCTTAAATTTTATATATAGAGATTTTTAAAAGATTAAAAATTGGGGATATCCATTGGAAAATTTGTAGATGATGCAATTATACATATGTAGATGAACCCTTATACAAACACAGTTCACATATTTTTAAAGAGGACATACCTCCAAACTGAACAACATATTTTGCTTGAATAACTTTTATATATTACGAGAAAAAAGAAATGATCGGATACTTTTTTTGATGGACTGAACAAAAATTAAAATATTAGATTATAACAGACCATTCTCAACATATTCCTCTTGATAGTTGTAAACATTGCACTTCATAACATTTTTCAATAAGATACAGCTTATGTTACATTATAAGAAAGATGAATTTTGACAGATTAACTATAAGGAAGTGCTGCAATGTCACTTTATTACTACACTACTGGCCAAAAGTATTGCAAGATTTTTAAAATTTGAAACATTTGGAGTTAATTTGAATACAATGGTTCATAATCAGTTTTGGAGAATCATGGGACGTACAATCGCGGGAACTCACATTTTACAGTGAAGATTTTATTTAAGGACATTTAGGGGACCGTCCACAAATTGATGAAGACGAAAATTATTTGGGCTCACCCTGTTTCCAAGAAAGCTGATAATGTTTTAAAACTTTCAGCAATCGTTTTGCTTTTTAAGCACATTGCTTACATGCATTTTCATAAAAATATCATGAATATCCAGGAAGCTATAAAGGTTTCTTTGAAACATCTCAAATTTCTCGCATGTTTTTCGCTTATAACATGCAAAGTTTTCTTTCAAATTTTCTGAAACTTACAGAATATTTGATAATATGTTAGAGAAGCCTTGTATTAAAATTTTAAGTAAATACGCTGAATAGTAAAGGAAATATGAATATTTTTAGTAAATAATGGTTTACTGCGCAGGCCAGACCAAAGGCGGACCAACAAAATATTAATGGAATTCTGGTTGAATTGTACTGATTTATTAGTTCTGCTGCTGAAAAGAACTTAGTAAGTAGAATTTCCTTTCTGTATCCATTAATTAATGTATGATGATTTGTCTTTCACTTAATTTAAGCAGTGTTTCACAAAAATTTAAAACTAAGCTATGTGGAAACAACGGGCAAATAATGCATCTTTCTCCAAGAGAAGCTAAACGATGAAGGGTTTCAGAAAATCATGTTTTGACCAGTACTGTAATACTTGTATTAGAATTCTAAAGTTTTTGCAAATAATGTGATTAACGTAATGATATTTATTGTTATTTATACCACTTAATTTAGTGCAACTTAAATTATGTACTTAATTTATAAGTATGCATGAGTATTTAGCTTATTTCTAACCTTTACACAATTCAATATAACTATTCGAAGAATCAAGTTTCAAGAAAAACAATTTGTGGGAAAACTCCTCATCATTTAGCTTCTCTTAGAGAGAATATTGTTGAATACTTGAATTGTTCAGAAAGTTGCAATACTGGCAACTTTCTGAATCAATTCAACTGGTATTTGTATATAAGTTGCCCTATACATCTGACTTTGAAGTTATGAAGAAAAAATTACTTCATGTTTCGTGCATGCGTAGTGAAGCATTACTTACTAAAAGTACTCGTATTCCTTTAATATTCAACGTATTTACTTAAAATTTTAGTACAAGGCTTCTCTAACATATTGTCGAGTATTCTGCAAGTTTCGCGAAATTTGAAAGAAAACTCTGCTTGTTATAAGCAAAAAACATGCAAAAAATTTGGGACGTTTCAAAAAAACTTTTATATCTTCCCAAATATCCATATTTTTTATGAAAATGCATGTAAGCAATGTGAATAAAAAGCAAAATGATTGTTGAAAGTTTCAAAACATTATCAGCTTTCTGTGAAACGGGGAGAGTCCAAATAATTTTAATCTTCATTAATTTGTGAACGGTCCCCTAAATGTCCCCGCGACAAAATCTTCACTGTAAAATGTGAGTGCCAATGATTCTCCACAACTGATTGTGAACTACTGTATTCATATCAACTCCAAAATATTTCGAATTTTAATAAGCTTGCAATACTCTTGGCCAGTAGTGTACATCCAATTAAAAAATGTCATGTTTATAATTGAAATTTAAAATTCCAGAATTCAAAAACTTAAAGTTGAGAAATTTTATGTATTTAAAAACACAGGAGTTGTAGGAAATGAAGGTTCATAGTAGTCTTTTACAAACTCTAGCAGTTCTGAAACCATAATAAAAAATATAAGAAATACCAAAGTCAACAGTTTGTAATCACATTATACTAGAAGCAATGTTATAGTCTTCCAATGTTTATGACAAAATTACCTGAAACTCAAAAGTTTGGAAATGAAAAAATAATATATATTTTTTAATTAATTAGCTGATCACATTCATATTACTAGTATATTTTAAGAGCAAACAAAAAGCACCAAGAAACATAGAATTTCTCAGTTGTACTAGCACCTAATACATCTTTATAAAAATATTCTGTCGGTTCTTGCCAAAAACATGAACTTAATTGCATTTGCTTTTTATGCACCTTTCATAAGCATACTTTTAATATGCAACAAATTTATTATTAATTGAATTATAGTATTCTGCATACGCAGGCCAAGTCACAAGTCTATTCAAACTTTAACATCAAGTCAGACATAGGAAGATGCGGTTGCAATTGCAACTGCTAGAGGGATAGCAGTAATGGTGCAGTAGCAGAAAAAAAAAGGGGGGGGGGAGGAGTAAAATATAAAAATTGTTGATCTTTAATGTGAAAACTACTTTAGTACCTTTTAAGCTGCCGAAAACAAAAAGAATTTTCTACTTATATGATAAAATAAATGAAAAATCTCATCATGGAAAAGAAGTGTGAAGCTCTCCTGTCCAGTTATTTTTTCCCCATGAATACCAAGAAATTTTTCCCATTTCCTTTTAAAAAAGAAAGTTTCAAAGAAAAAAAAATTCCCAGAAGAAAACCATGAATTTGAATCTAAGAAATGTATAAAAGTTTTGTTCAAGAAATCTTGCCCTATCAAAGAAAACTTTTTATAGTATAGTAGGGTGTCCCAAAAAAATGAAAGTCGTTTTTTTCCTCCGCATACCCTCCAATTTTTTTCCTTTTATGTCAAAACAATTGTAAATAAAGTTTCATGCAATTTGAACCATGGCAACCCGTGCCGACTTGCATCTAAACGTGTCAGTACCAGCTGACTCAGGACAGAGCACATCCACATGTCAATGTGCTTAGTAATCCAAGTTGTTTTGTTATTAAATGTTTGTATAGTTTTTAATCAGTGAACAAAACATGGCAGTGGAATTGGGTAGTTCTAAAAAAGTGATATTTTTAATAAGGGAAAACAACATCAAATAACGGGTTCAAAACTTCCCTCTAATGGACAAGTTCTTGCAGTTTTGTTTTACAATATTCGAGAAGTGAATTAAACTGTTAGAGAAATTGGAAATCTCACTATTCGCGAATGTATTATCTTTTGGGAAAAGGCACGCATACCTACCAAATCATTGCCAAATTGTGTGTGGAAACTTGTTGACGTGTATCAAGTTTTGGAGAGACAAAAAAAAAAAAAAATTACAAGACGTATTGAAGCTGCGACAACAAGAATTTGTAAGTAATTTAGACAATTTGTTCGACATTGCACACAATGATGCACTTCAGTTAATGAAAATAGAGGAAGATAGGATGTTCTTGCAGCACCAAAGAGAGACGGGTCGACCTGGTCACTTAGGTGGAGTGGATAAAAAACTGACCGACAAAGAGGAAAGGGAGTGACTTCGAGTTGTCAAAGAAGAAAATCGGCAAATCAAATATGTTTCCACTTGAAAATCCTTGGCATCATACGAACCATAGCAAGAATATTCCTCTTCGAATTCTAGTGAAAATATGGATTCAGAAGATTTCCCTACACTGATCGAAAGCTCAGAACCTGGACAAGTAAATCAGTAGAAAGGAAAGATTTTATTACTCCAAAGTTAGTTGCTGCATTAGACAGGTGTCAGTTAAGTATGGGAGATTCTGTGTTTGTTCTTGAAGCTACTATTGATGCACTTGGATGCAACATTGAGGAATTTCGGATAGGCAAGTCTTCAATTCAAAGAATCCGAACAGGAAAACGGAAGGAACGAGTTGAAACATAATTGATTTCCAAAACGAGGTACCAGATATTGTGACTTTACATTGGGACAACAAACTGTTGCCTGCTTTGAGTGCTCAAAAATCGAAAGAAGAACGCTTGCTTATAATTATTTCATATGGACTTAAAAAACAACTCATTGCTGTGCCAAGACTGGATAATTCTATAGGCAAAGAACAGGCACAGGCTGTTTGGAAGGCTATCTTAGATTGAAATCTCAAAGACAAAGTCCAAATTCTCTGTTGTGATACTACGGCTTCGAATACAAGTCGTTTTAATGGTGCTTGTGCGCTCCACGAGTAAAAATTTGATAGGAAAATGCTATTTTTCTCTTGCCGCCATCATATATACGAACTGGTATTAAAGGCCATATTTGAAGTGAAAATTAAACAAGTGACAACAAGCCCCGATATTCCACTCTTTAAAAAGCTCAAAGAAAATTTGAAAAACATCGATCCCAGTAAAATACAGTGCTATAGAGAAACAGTGGAATTGTTCCGAACCATAACCGAACTTGAAAATTTGCTTGACTTTTACCGCGCCAAACTTAAAAATGTTATGTTCAGAGATAACTATCGAGAGTTGATAGAACTTTCTATTGTATTTTTAGGTGGATATGCAGAAAAAAATTTAAAATCGGACCTCCTGGTGCCATGCAGCAAGCTAGATGGATGGCCTGAGCGATTTACTACCTAAAACTATCGTTATTTAGTTCTCAGCTGAAATTAAACACCAAGGATAAGGAAGCACCGTTAGACGTCTGCTTGTTTATCGTGATAATCTATGTTAAACTATAGCTTCAATGGATTTTGGCAGTTAAAGCACCCTACAAAGATTTGTGCTTTTTGAAATCCTTGAAAGCTTACGAAAAAGTGAATGAAAGTATCTCGAAAGCTACTTTACAGAAATTTAGCCAGCATTTATAGTATTTTACTGACGAAATAGCAGTATTGGCACTTTTTGATGATGATGTGGACGAATAAACAAAATTAAAGGTGGCAAATTTACATAGAGAAATTTTCTCGACCCATGAGAAAAGATACATTCCATCGAAGGAAGAACTTTGCGGTTCATTGTATGGTGAATTTGATACATTGATTTTGTAGGGTTTTTTTTAATTATTTATTTATATCATGAAATTGCTGTTATTTTATTTTTTTTACAGAGAAAAGCATCGATGATTTCATATCAGTCAAAAGCTAGTCATTATTTTCTAGAATCAAAATTTATGATAGTTTTCTCAACGAGAGTCCCTCTTCATGGGCGAATAATGCTTCATTTCTAGACGCGAAAAAAGACAGTCTCAATGCTTGCTGCTTAGAGCAGTGAGCAATACAGCTGAAAGAGCAGTAAAAATTCTACAGGACTCTCATGGCTTAATAACGGTTGAGGAGGAACAAAAACAATTTTTGTTATGTTGCGTACAAGAACACATGAAGATCTATCCCGACAGTAAAAAGCAAACATTGAAACGAAAATGTGTACAGTAATGTTTCTTTTACTGTCATATGGTAATAAATATCTGCTTTGAATAAATTGGTGTCTTATGTAACAAAGAAACATACATTTTGCAATCTTTCCATAGTATTCCCTGTTCAAGATTTCACGTTCATGTTTGACCTGAAGTCGGCACGGATTACTGTCATCTTAATGCAATAATACGTTTTATTTATGTTACTGAGGTCAAATAGAAAAAAATAGAGGGCATGCATATTCGATTTTGCAAAAAAAAATTTCCCTTGTATCTTGGGACACCCTACTGTATAGTGCTTAACATTCTTTTATAATTCATGCCATACGCATAAATCTATTAATCACTTTCATGAGAAAATAACAATATTAACATCAAGCAAAAGAATTTTGAAGTATGCAAAGTACTAACAATAACTGATCACCAGTGGTGTAACTAGGGTGGGGCAAGTGCCCTGGGCACCATTACCAGGGGGCACAAAATTAAGGAATCAATTAGTTACATAAAACTAAAAAGTACATTTTTTTAAAACTCCTATTCCCCAGATTCTTAAAAATTAAAGTGGTTCCAATCAAGTATGGGAAAACAAAGGATGCAGTCCTTTTTACAGCTTGGAAACTAACACATGCTAGGTTTCTCAAAACAAAATAGCTAATAGTTTTATGTTACAAAGATCTGATGGCCCCCTTTCGAGTTTCCCTTCTACGTAAGGGAAAACTCATTAAGGTCCTTTTCAAAGATTTGTGTCCCCGTGGTGGGGGGGGGGGGGAGATATACTTGACCATCCTCAGATCGTTTTAGTCAAGGGAATATAATATGTTAATTAACTTCATAGGATGTCTAGAGGTTGCAAACGGTATGGTTGAAGCTAAAAGGCGATAGCCACCATATTCATTGATCATCAGCTTCTTCCAAAGTTGGTGACAAATAATTAGAATTAAAGTGCTATTCCTACTTTCAAAGAGAAGTGTAAAGTATGGAAAGAAACATTTCTACTTGTTTGGTAAATTATAAAGGAAATCCATTCCAAGTTATCAATATTGAGAGTTTCTAGAGATAAAAAGTAATGTATATAATTTTTTTATTATTATTCATATGTACGGGATTTTTTCCCAGGATTAAGTTTTTTGTATACATTTTATATTAAGCTTTAAGTATGAGATCAATCAAATGCATATTTGTTTCATATTTGTCTAAAGTATCAAAATTTTGACACAAACTGTTCGAATTTCTTATTTAAAAACTTTCTAAGTGGTTAAATTACTCATGTATGGTTAAATTACTCATGTATGAAACTTTCGTAGTAAGTTTAGCAAAATTTCATTAAAAATTTCGAAACTATTTCATAATTTTTTTATTATTTTTTTTATTTATTTATTTTTTTTTAACTTTTTGGTGATATGTCCTTTTAGATTAAAGAACCGTCTCATTATGCAGTTATCTATGCTAATACTTAAAGTGATTTGTGTTTCTGTTATTTGTATGTCCATGAGCGCATTACAGGGCAGGCCATTCGACTTAGTTACCAAATTTGGCCAAATACATTTTGGAGGGGGAGAAGAAGCACTTTGAAGTGAATTTTTTTCGAAACTTTAATTAAATTTTAATTAATTGAAAAGTAAGCCAAATCCCGATGTCATTTTCTCCTTATAACTTCTGAAAATATAATCGCACAAAAATAAATTTTACACCATCTTAGAATCCCCAAAATTATCTTTTCAATTATATAAGTTTAGTTGTAAAATTTTTTCCTAAATTTTAATAAATTTTTAAAAATGTTTTTAAATATAATTCACACAGCAGTTTCTACTGTCGAAGTTTAAGACAAACTTATTTCATTGTTTCATTAAATCTTTAAATCAATTGCTTTTCTTTGTTGAAAAATCTCATAACTTTTTAATAAAAATTTTATTTTATTCTTAAACTATGAAAAAGCTGCAAGTCTCTTTCTCTTTGTTTGATTTCAAGCATAAGGTAGTTTGTTTAGCGATTAGATTTATCGCCTGATATTTATTAAGTGTACATGAAGTATTAAGGAGATTTTCATAATTTCTGAAGCTATAGATATTTTTAATAAGAGTTAAAATATCTGTAGCTATTAATTTAAGTTATTCATTTATGCGATATAACTAATTAGATATAAAATTTCTAATCAATTAATAAATACAATTATCATAACCAACAGAATCGTGTGCGTGTTTAACGGCTAAAAATTATTATATATAGCAGATATATTTTTACCGCCAAGAATAAAATCTTTCTTGATATGTTACAGTTTATGGGTGCAACAGTTTTCTTCCTGTGCGTGTTACTAGGAAAGTTACAAGATTACAAAATGAATACAATTAATTTGACGTTTTAACCAGCTGGTCGCCGAAAATGGCTATATCATATTAGTTCAAAATTGTCTTATACATTATTTCAGTTCAATTGCAATTTTAATATTAACACTCACTGGCGAAAGTTTCTGGGGTGGTGGATTGCAATTTTAAAACAAAAAGCAGGGGGGGGGGGCCCATTTTATGTAGGTACTCCACGGCTGATCAGAAACATAACTGAATTTATAATTTAATATTTTAAAAATTCATTTTGATGCATTACAACTGCCCCCCAATTTTTTCAGAAATTTCGGAATGTATTAAGTACCATTCTTTTCAAATGTTGACAAAGTCACTCTTACCCATACACATGTATACCAATATGAATTTGGTTTTAGAAGTAAAAGACACCAATGATAATCCAGACTGTTTTCATATGGAAATGACATAGATAAAATACTATAATACAGAAAAATATCCAGATTCCTTCTTTAAAAAAATTAAAGAAAGCAACAACAGGGTTTTTTTTTTTTATGTTGTATTACCTTCCTTGACTTGCAGACCAGCAGTTTTACTGGAACTCATGCGTTCAGATCCAGCCAGATCAACCAATTGGAATTTAGAACGTTTAAAGTTGAAGGTTCTCTTATCTGTCTGCTCAATATACACTGAAAAGATTGCATGGGAACGAGAAGATTTAACATTTTTAGCTGTTGCACTGGTGTGTCTCAGAGAAGAACCTTTTTCTAATGTAACAAATGCTTCTTCAACTGATTCAACAGGCACTTCTGTCAAATTAATTACCTAAAAGCAGAAAAAACAATTATGATTTTATATATCTGTAACATAAATCACCATTTTTTCTTTAATATGATAAAAAATGCATGTTGTTTAAAAAGAAATTATTGAACACATCCAGATTCTGGCAGCAGGCTGGAACACCAATTTATTAGAAAATGAGCTCTTCTTATATGTGTGTTTCCATAGGTTTTGAGTAGTAACGCTTGATTCAATTCCTGAAAATATTTTTTTAACTTTATGCCAACACTTAAAAATAGTTTAGTTACTTGAGATATTTTTTAATGGAATTTCATAGATTTAAATAGCAAAATAACTTTGAAAAGAAGAAATAAAACAAATAACTAATTGTTCTCATATACATTTTTAAAAACGGTTTTATATAGCAAAAATAATCAATTTTAATTCTATTACCAAATAAATACCAATAAAGTTTGTAAATTTCAAGCAATTCCATTTAAAAGATCTTCCAAGTAAAGGACAGTTATTTAACATATTTTATATTGTTTATTAATTTAATTAATTTCCTCCTAATCTCTTTAGAAATTTTTTTTAAAATTAATAATATGTTAATTTTCTGTTTTTTCTTAGGTCCAATTTTAGGAATATCATTCTCACAACATTTTTTTTTTTTTTTTTACAGTTGGCCGACTGTCTCACAAGTCACCAACATAAAATAAAGAAAAAAACTGCAATAACAGTAGGGTATAAACAATACGAAAAGAAAAACTGAATTATTAAAGTTGCTACTTTTACCATGCGGAAAAAGAGGACTGAGGCCGACATTGTCCAATGCTATACCAAGGGGATGACCCTGCTTTGTATTTTTAACTCTAAGGAATCATTTATAAATTCTAAAATTGTTCTCCATAACAAAAAGGAATACATAATTAAATTCTTCTGGAATGAAATTCTTCAAAACACACATAAAAAACTCCAAGAAATACAAAAAATTCCTTAATAAAATTCATCTTGTATAGTAAATTTAATCGGAATATATGTTTCAAAAAATTTCTTTTTAATATTAATTTTTTCAATTTAATTACTTTGGTACAAAAACCATACAGGCGATATTTGTCATACAACAGAGGAACAAATGTTGGCTCAGTATTTAGAAGTTTCTATCGATTATGTGGTTAGAAACATTTATTAAAGCCTATTCAGTAACACTTAAAAGGTGCATATTTAAATTTTTCCAGTGTTATACTTATGTGAATTAATTAATATCTTTCCTTCTCTACAACTGGATTATGAAATTTTCTTCTGTAAATGATGTTACAAAGAAATATTTGAAGACTAAGAGATGAATGTCTTATGATGACAGATGTCTTATGATTACTAATGATAATGGTGAGCATATTTTTTCGAAAACAAATCTACTGAAAAATGCCATCGGCCTTTAACCAGCCACGGACACCTGAACACAGTGGCTATTAATGGCCAGTGAAAATGACATACAATAAAACCTGTCTATAACGATATTGTAGGGACCTAGAAAACATTGTTATAAAGGTTATTGTTATAAACAGTTTGAAGATTAGGCGCAATGTTTATGTGGGTGTACATGTATTAATATACTAACTTAGTTTATTGTAATTATTGATTCATTTTACAAATAATCGCTGATACAAAATTGCATTTTATAAACATATAAAATATTCAATTTTATATACCGATATAAAATTATATATATATTTTTTAAGAACTTCAAAATGTTAATTTTTGTTCAAAACATTTATGGCACCTTTAAATCGCTTTCGTTTGCAATCCACTTTACTTTTTTTTTACAGCAACTCTAATGTCTTATTTCTGAAGAAAGTAGCTATTGTCGACTGAAAAATTCCATATTTTCTAGCAACATCAACTTTCTTTAGTTCATGAATGCAAATGAACAAGTTTGTGCCCAGCAAGCAGGAGAGCATACTAACATCTATGCACATTCCAATGCTAGAAACTGAATTAACTAATTATTATGACACACTAGAAGGAAATAGGGGTTCTACTTAAAAATCGCACATAAAAATTAGTAAAAACAAATAGCTCAATTTAGTAGTAGAAAGATTTTTCACTTGAAATCAAACATTCTATTCACTATTCTACTAATTTTTCTTTGACATTTACACTA